>JAGWCC010000140.1:600000-828817 GCA_022651775.1 Drusus annulatus
TGAAAACCCTAGCCATGCCCGAGTCATAAAAAAATCAACAATCCTGACTACACTGTTTCGTAAAGCTATCCCTTCTGGTATATTATTGCTCTAAGTACGGAAGTTACCGTATATTATCCTTGCCACTTTGAGAGCTCCACAACGTGTCTATAAATTTGTAATGTCACTGGGTAAAACCAGTTTTTTTGGTTTAATCGTTCGATGGAAAATCACACGTAAAAAAGGGTTAAGGGATTAAATCTTCCCTAACGGGGAGAAAAACACATTGCGACAACTTTTAAATTTATTGTGAGCAGCGAATAAATATACATTTTGAATATTTAGTGCTGTAGAAATGAGATTAGGGGTAAGTGTTGTGAAACCAGGTAACCGTGTTAGAAATGTAGATATCCAGAAAGAATGCAAGACTGATGTAAGCGTAATGAATAAGATTAAGAAAGAGGCGCTTGAAGTCTTATAAGTAGCTGAATTTAACCGGTTAGTAGCCGAGTGGACAAACGCATCGGATTCCCACTTGGGTTCGATTTATCTGCTAGTAAAGTTCTCCATCATTGCACAAACAACATTTTGCGCTTATCACGATGGCAGTAGGAGTTTTTTTTTAATATTGTCAGGATATTCGTAACCCGGGAATGTTTGTCTTTGGATATGTAGAGCGGATGAACGAAGAATATAGTGTAAATAGAATAAATTACGCGAAAGTAAATGGTAGAAAAAGTCAGGGACGCCCGAGGACGACATGACACGATCATTCTGACGGCCTGCATTGTCGAGTGGTAAGACGCTCGACTACGAATCCAGAGGTCGCGGGTTCGAACCCTGCGTGCGCAAATAAATTTTATTTAATTAACATGTGTCATAATACATTTAGTTGATTTAAGATAAAATATAGTAAATTTACGGCACGTTCCAGAGTGGTAGATACTCTAAGTATCTCCCTGGTGAAAGACCACCATTCAGAATTAAAAAGTTGCTTGAAATGACTTTAGTGTTTGGTGATCAGATCTGAATGGGCAGGTACTTCCCAACTTTCCCCTCCTTCATCTGCTTTCCCTCCCACTACTTTCAGCCTCACAACATACCCCTGTTGGGGATGCCATAGTCTCATTGGCTCTAGACGGTTGGGAGCGGTTGAGACTCTTGTGCGGTATTCACGTAAAAAAAAAAGTGAATCAAATACTCGAGTCAGGTCATGTCAAGGGTCATAAGAGTATGTATGAGACGATGTATAAATGTGAAGAAGCAAGGAGTGTGTGCCAATACTGAGTTGTGTGTTAGTCAATCTTCTCTGCTTACGCCTTCGTGGAAACGGCATGATTGTTGGTTTAAGATTTGAGTATGAAGTTTCGAGTTTAGTCCAAGAAGCATTAAAATTTAAAATACAAACAGCTTTAGACTTAATATTTCAAAATTGAAACATTAAAGCACATAGAATTTACACGAAATATTTTCCAATTGTTAAATTATTATGATCACTGATTGGAATAATTTGGCTTGGAGCACGAATTGAAAAGTCTACATAAAATGATTTTCGAATTCAGCGGATTGATGCGGTTCAAATGATTTCCATAAACCAAAACCAAAATTAAGAAGAAAATCAATATCATTAGTAAAATGAAAAATACATTTATTTTTCGTGTTAAATAATTGAAATGAATATATAATATAGCTCATTTACACTTCGCTCCAGAATAGAAGATGTCACAAATGGTGTGATACTAGAACATAGAACCGAAACATAAGTATAAAATCCGTCAGCATCTTGAAATAACAATATATGGAGAGAGAGAGCTAATTCTTTTTACCCAACCTATACAAATTTGGGATAAATCACTTTCTCCGGGTTTTTACGTACTAATAAAAATAAAAATTTAAGTTATTCTAAATTTTAAGTTATTATGATATGGTGATTGTGTCCTGCCAGAAGTGACCTGCCAGGTAAGTATGTTGCTGTATATTTATATAAAGTAAGAATTAATATTAAGTAGAAATTAAGATTTGTACAGCGCCCTTGAGGTGATTTTTCACAAAAACGGCGCTATACAAATTATCCAAATATTATTATTATTATTATTACACCATGAGAAAGAAAGAGATAGCAAAATTTCCCAAATTATCACACCGCTTTGAAGTATTGTAAGGATGTTCTTCGTGTCCCGCGTCTCCGTTGACTCAGCCCACACTTTTTGATATGCGACATAAATGGACATAAGTCACCGTTTTTTTAGGTTATTTGCTATATTTTGGTTTATTACAATACTGTGAAAAAAAGTGGTTATACGAATAAACAAAAACATTATGTCGACATGTGCTATGAATGGATGTATAAATACCCTAGCTCTAGTCCTAGCCACGCCCAGGTCTAGACGAGTCCGGCAAAACTCATCAAAACTGACTACAGCAGCGCTCTCTCTTGTATATTATTGCCCAACCTCCCTTCTCACCTTCTCATTCCCCTGCACTATTTCCCTATGCTTCACAACATTCTAAAACTTGGCGTGCCAAAGTTCCACATGCTCCGGAAAGTGAGACTCTTATGCGGTGTCACATACATTAAGTATAAATAATTTCCTTTGTGAGTACGTACGTCTGCACGAGTGTGAACTTTTCAAATTTGGAAATTGAAATTATCAAAATTAAAAAATAATCCTTTTAAATCCCTACCTGCCTACCTATTTAAAATGGGTGGATTAAAGCTACTTATATTTTTTCTCGGCAAGTCAAATTACATCCCTTGATTACAGTTACTAGTTAAACTTTAAATTTGTAAAACCATCCAATAATTTTATTCTTACACGATAACATTTTTAACTAAAATTACACAACATTTCAGACTGAATGCTGTATAAATGAGATCACTGAGGCGTAGACTATGTATGATCGTGTTAAAAATGTGGATATCCGGAAAAATGCAAGGATGATGTAAGCGTATTGAATAGAATAAAAAGAGACGCTTAGATGGTTTAAACATGCGAAATAAACGAATAAACTATAGGTAATTAAAATTATTTAAAAAATTCTAAACTGTTCAAATTTGTACGTGTAAATTGACCGTGTTAAAAATTTGGATATCCTGAAAAAAAGCAAAGCTGATATTAGCGTAATGAAGAGGATCAAGAAAAGGACGGTAAAATCGTTAGTGCATGTAGAGCGAATGAACGAAGAAAGAAGTGTGAAAATAATAAATGACCCGAAAGTGAATGGAAGAAGTAGGAGACGTCCGAGGAAGACGTGACGCGATCAAGTGAACCGAATACTCAAGTCGAGAATAACAGAAAAGTATGTATGAGACGGTGTATAAATGTGAATGAAGCAAGGAGTATGTGCCAAGACAGAGTTGGATGGCGATTCATCCTCTCTGCCTATCCCTGCGGTGAAACGGCGTGATGGTTGGTTCAACATTACAAATTTAAATTTAGCTAAGCAATCAAAATCACATCAAAAAATTCTCACGTTTAACATATAAATACTGAGTATTTTTCCAAAGCTAGTATCTCGATGAGATTTTCGATAAAAAAATTGATGATATTTCAATTAATCTCGATTTTCGCGCAGAGTAATCAAAGAGCCGTGTAAAGCTCGTGGGCGCATACGTACCAACCATTTTTATTACGCGAATCGAAAACATCCGTGTAACCCACTCGTGGCTGAATGACTTGGGTAAACTAATAACATGACCCGAACACCCCCCGGCAACCCCCGAAACCACCCTCGAAGCCGCCCAAATATAGCCCGAACCCTCCCCGCCCTCTCCTGCGGCTGGCCGAGTGGACAGGTAAATATTATCCCAGCTATATTCGAATCGTCGAATATATTTTTTCTGGTCGTGTGAAAACCTTTAAAACCTTCCGAGCGGTTTTTCTGAACAGTGCCGAGTGGAAGATTATTATTTTATAGTCAATAACACAAACGTGATATTTGCTTTCACTACTTTTCTGATTTTGGAAATTTGTGCTTTGTTTGTACAGAATTATTTTCGGATTGCCCGTGCCGGTAATACATACATAATCAGCCAGGTACTTTTTTATGCATATTTTTACACTTTTATCATTTTTTCACTATTAAATTTTTTTACTTTTTTCGCTCCAACAAAAAAAATCTTCGGAATTGAAAACAGTTGGAGGCTGTTGCAGCGATACACCTACTGATAAAATACCGCAGAATATGTATTAGCAAGTATTTCTACTTTTATTTATTTTTTGTCATTTTTTGTTTTGTTTACTGCACATACTTGTCATTTTTTACTTGGTACTAAAAGCAGGTAAATATAAATACAATGCATATTTTTCATGCAATCTTTATAGTTTATAAATTGAAATAATGATCTCTCTAATTGAGAAAATTCTCGTGTTTAGAAACAGAGTACTATCATGAGTTACATAATTTAATTTGCACATACAGATACTTGTACCATATATACTAATTTTATGATTTAAAAATCCTCATGCATATATTATGATGTAAAATAAGTGTATTTTTAAATTTCGTAATTATTTTATGAATAGGATCAAGAAAGGGACGCGTAGATGGTTTGGGCATGTAGAGCGAATGAACGAAGAAAGGAGTGTGAAAAAAATATATGATGCGAAAGTGAATGGAAGAAGAAGTCGAGGACGCCCGAGAAAGACATGGCACGATCAAGTAAATCAAATACTTGAATCGGGTCATGTGAAGAGTCAGAATAACAGAAGAGTATGTATGAGACGGTGTATGAATGTAAATGAAGCAAGGATTGTGTGCCAAGACAGAGTTATATGGCGGTCCGTCCTCTCTGCCTACCCCTGCGGGGAAACGGCGTGATGGTTAGTTAGTTAGTAATTATTTTCATTGCTCTTATTTCATTAAGATTATCAAAACCTATAATGGCTGAATATGAGTAATGGTGTCATGCCCTTGTCGCATTAAGTCTAGGAGTTATTATTTGGTCTATCGTTCTTGGTCTGGTGCTCACTGACTCTAATTCGCATTATTTGCCTTTGTGGACTTGAAGCATTGCATTTTTTTAAAAGATTTATGTTCTCTGATTCTTTACATTGATTGTTTTACTTTTGCCCTCTTTAGACCATGGTGAATAAGTGTACCAGAAGATTATTAAAATAAATACATCGTTTTATAATGTGTGCTTGTATTCATTGTTTCTGTACATTTGGAACGCTCTGGGCATTTAGATTCAGGCAACCATTAGTTTTGTTTTTTTATTGTGTTGAGTGGAACTGACAGGACGCAATAGTCTTTACGGTTCTCGAGAAGGTGGAGACGCCCTTAAGTTTTCAGAAATTATAATATTTTAGATACGTTAGAAGAAGAGGGGATTTTTGTTTAAAATATATATTTTTTAATATTTTGGTAGACAGCTATCACTTTGTGGTTTGACATATTTAATGAAAATTAAATAATAACTTGGCATAAGACCACAGATTTTATTTTATATTTTATGACCGAATGGTTCCGCTTAGCCTAAGCATCATCAGGGTAAAAAATAAACTATGCAACAAAATACATAGTGTGTGGTTGTATATATTTATATATATTTTATTAAAATATTAAATATACAGATTCAAAAAAACATTTTATAATACGACCTCGCAAATTAAGCATATGCCCGTATCATGGTAGTCTGCATTCTAAATAATGATAACATGTAACATAGCACTGCTCAGTAACAAGATCAAAGAGAATGATATTTATTTTTTAAAACAACCATTTTCTAGTTAGTCCGGGGATGTCATGATGGACCACAGCGGACACAGCATAACAGTAAGATCTGACCGGTGATAGGAATAGGGATGCTGTAAAGGGCAGCACTTCCTCCAGGTACCACAGCGATTGGATCACGTCGTTTCGGTGTTAAGTGTTAATTTTTAGTCAGACAATGATTTTATTGAGGAAAATTTCCGATTCTTCTCGTCCACTTTCTATTAGCCATATTGTACATTGTTTTTTGAGCGAGTTTGTAATTTGTATTCTGCATTGCTTATTGAAACCATTATATGCCGTAAGAGCTAAGGAAATATGAAATCGCTGTCCAAAGAAAGTGTTCATTTTTGATACCACCACCCTTAGTTAAGTTCTTAATTGTGTCGTGTAATATATATATAATAATTCAAATGAAAAAAAGCGGAGCTTTGAACTGGTGAAAATAGAAAGGCAATCGTTAGAGAGGCGTTGAAACTGGGGTATTTGAAGGTAGTTCACTTCAAAGAAGTAATGTGTTCATAGTAAAGGACTGTATTAATAACGTAGAGTAATGGGTAGAAGTTTGAAGGTTTTATTATCACTCATGCGAAGAGAGAGGGCATTTCCGGTAAGCTCAAACTTATAAGAAAATGATTTTTTACTTGAAAGTCCACCGTATGTCAAGAACGAATTAATACATATTTTATTATATTACAAAGTACATATCGTCACCGGAAAGGCAAAGGACTGATGCGCCATGTAGGGAAGTTTACACCAGAGCACTTTGAAGTTGTTTTTTACGATAAAATTCATAAGAGTGTTCAGTACCTGGTTGGATTTTGAAAAAAAGCCTAACTCAGGTAACGCAATGCTCTCACTGAGTTACCTGTAGCGACAAAAAGCTAAAAAAAATCCCTAACTTGTGTCGCTTGAGTGAAGCCTTCTCCCAAATGGTAAATATATTTTAAATGGCTAAGAGTCTTCAGAATCAAACGAGAGTCAGAGCCTTCGATGCAAAAACTTAAACTGATCAAAACTGTATATTTAACTCACTTTTTACCAAAGTGTCGCTTAAGCCCCTTTGCCTCCCCAGCGACGATACAAATAAAAGTTTCATAGTTAGGATATAAGTTTTTTCTTGTTATGAAATTTTAAGATTACCATTTTTAAATTACAAAAGCGTAATATTAACTACCGAAGTAAATACGATTCCAGTGGAGGGCGAGTTCTTCGAGGAATTATGGTCCGCAATGCAGTCATAACATCCTTCTGCAATATTAATATGATCATGCCCCTACGTGACGCCATTACGGGGTGCTTTTTAGCGGAATAATACGTGAAGAAATATTACTAATGTAGTCGCGCTTTTAACGTACGAATGCGATACAATGAAGATCCTTTGAACATTTAATTTGAATATAAATAAAAAATGTTTTAGTTTTAAGCCACTTTATTTATATACATATAACATTCGACCGGTTTCGGTTAAACATAACCTTCTTCAGGAAAGTATATATGTAAATACTAGTTTATATATATATATACTTTCCTGAAGAAGGTTAAGTTTAACCGAAACCGGTCGAATGTTATATGTATATAAATAAAGTGGCTTAAAACTAAAACATTTTTTATTTAAATTATAATGTCAAGCCACTAAGTGATTGCTTCCTTCGATAAATTTAATTTAAACATTTACATTAAACGAGAGTAGAAAAACGAATTAGGAATACATATATGAATTATATTTACCAGAGCTATCAATGAATCGAAATTGATATAGAAACATAACGGGTTTTCAAAGTTCCAGGGTGAGTAACGGTTTTTTTTTTCAATAAGTAACTTTGTGAAGGAGTATGGTATTATCAAAGGGAACACTGAATTTTGCATTTATATGAACACACCAACCGATTTCAGCAATGTGTTTTTAAAATTATTTTTTATAGTAAATACCGCACAATATTTTTTTCAAAAGTAAAAAATCGAAGAACACACAAAAACGTGACTAACCTTTCCAGTTGTCAAAAACAAACCACTAAACCAAGATGGCTGATTATGCTAACATATGATAAACATATGTGTACCAATATAACAAAAAAACAACGATAATTGAATGTACACAGCCTGCGAAAATTCAAAATTCACCTTTTCTTTTGAACAGGCCATGTATGTGCTGTTTCTCTGTTGCTGTTTTTTTCCTCATTTCGTGTTATGTATTTTTTTTAATTGGACAATAGTCCGTTAGTATATAAATAAATAGAAGTCATGATCAATAATTATTGTTCCGAAATACAAATTTGTAGGGGAGACGTCCAATGGGCGGCTCCAGGTAAAGAAAAACCTCAAGAGGCTGTGTAGGGCCTACTACGGACGGAGACCGCTAGAGTAGCGCAGGACAGAGACGCCTGGAGGCGCCATATCGAGGCGATTCAGACGAATGGGACAAGGGAAAGAAAATGAGCTGAGACAAATTGTATCACGAATATAGTTTATTTTATTTTCAAAGATTTATTTTTAAATCATGAAACCGCTTAGATAAACTAGCCAGTATACACCTCACAAATCACATTTATCCCGTCTATCACCCGTCATAAAAGTCCAGTTTGATATTTTATCGCTGGGCCGTCCCTTTTAACGGTAAAGCAAATAACCGTTAATAACGCCTCGGGTATTGTGCACAGCCCTGGGGGACATTCCCGATGGAGTGGTCGTTGCTAAAGCTATAAACATCGCTGACACTTTGAAACGAGAAACGCTTAGTAATAATATTATTAGGTTATTGTGCATAACGTTTAACCGTGATTTTACGGGGAAAACGCCAACATACAACCAATTTATTTCGGTAAGAAAATAGAGCAGAAAAAAGTCTAAGGAGAAGCCTCTATCCACTTTCAAGAACCTGATATTTAGAAGTTCAAACAGAGTGATTCATTTTTTATATTTTTTTACATAACGGACTATTGTCCAATTACATAAAAAAAACATCAACACGAAATGGGAAAAGGGGACAACAGAAAAAGAACTGCACATACTATTGTAATACAGAGCCGAGGTCAAGTCGAAGTTTTGGTAGAGTCGTAAAGAATGACAAAAATCATTTAGACTGGTACCAAAAATTTCAAGACCATGGATTGAGTTAACAAGTCCCTACATTGGAGAATGATACCCATGATTAGTAGAGTGATGATTGAGGAACAGCAATTCATTGTTTCTGGGTCTACGGAAAGTAATGTTGAACTAGATGAGTTGCAACAAATAAGGTGCGTCAATAATGCAAGTAATGATTAAAGTCTTTCCTACGCTTTTCTAATGAAGAAATTTTTAATGTTTGTTCAATTTTATCATATGAATAATCACATCTTTCTTACCCTGACCTCTATGCAATTCCGCGTAAGAAGCGATGTTGTACGGATTCAATAGAAGACACAGGCATATTCTAGGTGAGGGAGAACTAATATGCAGTAAAGAGTTTTTAGGGTCTTTATATTCTTAAGTAGGTACCTAATTGTTTTTCTATTTTGAAAATATTCTACCCAAACAAACCTTTGTCTGTGGAATCTGTAATATGGGCTAAACTCAATACAATATGGCGGGTTCAATGTTTTTCATCCTAATTTTAAAAAATATTTGATCTCATTCAAACTACTCTCTAAACCTTCCTGACACTAATAAAAATAAAATGTGCTATTTTTAGCGAAATCGGTTGAGTAATTTTCGGGAAAATCTAAAATAAACAGACAAAAAGACGCATAGACAAACATTATTTTTTATATATAGGGATGATTAAACCACGAAGTAATTGCGTTATCTGCGAAAATATTAATTTCGCATATGTAAGCATTCTCCGCACAATTCTTAAACTGTCTTAGACTTTTCTCTTGACTAACAAGTAGTTTAGAATTCTTTGGTTTAATTCGCAGATGTTCCATGAAAGAATCCGAGAAGGGTATTCAGCGACATGTAATTCAAAGAACGTACTATTTAATGTATCAGACCAGCTCTCTGAATAAAATACAAAATAGACTTCCAATGGAATGACAGAAAATACACCAGTGCACTAATGCCCATTGAAGTAAAGACCAGACGACGTCTAATGTACGAGTATATATAGAAACAGAACCTCGCAGTTGATAAAACGACGTCTTAGGATGCGTTTTAATTGAATTCCGGACGTCGATGTTCCGACGCTGCAGGCTAGGCGTCGCACTGTCGTGAAAGCTTGATTAAGGGGACACGAGCTTTTAAGCAAAACAAGTAAAAGTCAGAAAATGTTTTTTCAGCGTGTTTTCTACTGACTTTTGTGTTAAGAATTCCACTTGGAAACGAAGAGAATTCTCTTAACATAATGTTGTTTTTTGCATTTCTTATGTTTACAGTAGATTCTGACAAACAAAAGAATGCGGCTGACAGGTAATGCGCAGAAACGCATTTTAGTAGGTGGGGTTAGCCGGAAAAAAAATCACAAATCATCATTGTACGGATTGTCTACTTCCCGAACAGCTTCGGCAAAGCTGCGCAGTAAACGAAAGGCCATCCGCATTTTTTTAATATACCTAGTACATTGAGTGATAGAAATTAACTAAGATTTTTTATGGTGCTTATGTCAAATTTTCAGAAACTCTACAATAAACGCATAAGGCTGGTATAGAAGGCATTATGTAGTTAACAGCTGAATTCTTGATACCACTATTGGTGTGAGGAAGGCATGGAATTAACAGAATAGCGAAAGTAGACGGAATACATTAGAAATGAGATCCTGAAGGCATTTGTAGCTAAACCAAAATTACGAATGAGGTGATTCGAAAATAATGGATGTTAGGTTACCATAAACGTAATCACTAGGATTAAGGAACGTACTATTAATTTGTGGTGTTATTAATAGAACGGAGTGAATAAGGCCTGTCTCACTAGGATATCTCCTGTTTCGAGACACTCCACTAGACATATGAAACAAGGGGTATCAGAAGAATATATGACGCACAAGTAGATGAAAGAACTCGGAGACAGCCTTGGGAGAAATGCTCCGATCAAGTAAATAAAATATTTTAGGTAAGGCATGTCAAGAATCAGAATAATAGACGAAGAAACAAGGAGTGTGTGTCAGGACAGAGGGTGGCGCTCCATCCTCTCTGCCTGCATCGAGAGATAAACGGAGTGATGGTCAGATATATTATACAGATGTTATACCAAGATCAGATTTTTATTTAATTTCACTAAAATGAATAATCTATTCTACCCTCCAGTGGTCAAACACGAGTTTAAAACTTCCAATCCTAATTCTTCTATAATTACAACCACTCATAAAAACATACTAGGAACGAATTTAATTTGGAAGTTCCACAAAGTTTAATAAGATTAGTCAAAGAAAGACATTGTTCCGTAAGATGGCCATTACAATAAAATATAACCTCTCTCGTGCCCGGCTCTTCGGAACGTAGGTACCATTTAGGAAGGAACTTTAGGGAAACTTATTCGGATTCAGCAAAGTAATTCCATTTATTCTACAAGAGATAATTAATATGGACCAGAACCCTGCAGATCAAAGCCTCGAACATGATGAAATGGAACACTAACTAAAAGTTGAAAGTTGTTATTACTTGTAGCGTTCAGGGTAGACGTGGTTATACATTAAAACATTTGGGATGCACACCACATCTTGCGAGGAAGCCACAAATAGAGGTGTCCCTTTTTTCTTTGTAACCCATATGTTGTTTGTTTTCTTTACAAAAGTCCCAAGAGCCAGAGGAATTACGACACCCTCATTATGGATATGCTGTGAGGCCGAAAGAATTGGGGGAGGGAAGGAGGTGAGAAAGAGGAAGGTTGGGAAGTAGGTGCCTGTTTATTCAGATATGATGACTAAACACGGCAGATGCCATTTTGAGTGACGCGATGGTGAATGGTAGTCTTCAACCAGTGGTCCCCTGGAAGAAAACATCGATAATGTTGGTAGTTTGTCGTCGTTCTTGGGCACGACTGCAGATCGCTGTCGAGCAAACAACACTACAGGTCGACTAAGTTAAGCGCATTTAGTCGACGTGATATGTTGTTTTTTCGACGACGATCTGCAGTCGTGTCCGGTAACGATGACAAATTACCGACATCGTCGATAAAACCTTTATCGATGTTTTGTGCTAGGGGCCCGGGGCGATACTGAGATTAATTAAACTCTATCCAGAGTGAAAGAAACTATCAGTATCGCCCTGGTCAGATGAAATGAATGATTTTGTAATTGTCAATTGTAACTGTTCTCGATACTATTTCCTATTCTCTGCTTAAACAAATTGGTCAGTATATATACATTCCTTTTTTTTTTTTTTAAAGAAAGTTAAACATTCCCGGGTTACAAATAACCTGACAATATTTGAAAACTCCTACTGCCATCACAATAAGCGGAAAACGTTGCTTGTGCAATGATGGAGGACTTAGCTAGAAGAGGAAATGAACCCACGACGCCCGGGTGGGAATCCGACGCGTTTGTCCACTCAGCTACTAACTGGTCGATTTTTTTCATCTGGATTTTTACACTCTTAACTTGTTTTTCAATCTGTTGATGCGCTGTTATACCCATATTTGAACTTTTTATTTTTTCTTCTCATGATTTATGATAACGATCATGATTTTGGATAGTTTTAATTAGTATACATACTATTTTCTCCTTGTTATATTAGGTTAGGTAATTTAGAGTGAAGCGCACTTGAGGTAAACTTTCCAAAACTGCGCTATATCAATTCACTGTTATTATTATTATAGGTATTACACAGCTTTCTGTCTACACTTTAATTGCAAAATCTACCACTTTCAAGTTTATTTATCTAAGAGAGCCCCCAAGAGACCTTCATTTGAGTTGTAGAAGGACGGATTCGAATAAAAATACAAAATTTCCCGGCATTGTAATTAATCAGTTTGTTGTTAATTGCTTCTGGAAATCTGCGTAAAGCCCTTTTTAGGCGTGGTGCCCGCGGGCTCGCGGCGGAGGGGGGCCCAGGAGGCCCAGGGCTGATTAAGAGGGAAGTAATAATTTGGCTAGGAATAATTGTATAAGATTTTTTTCTTATTACCGAAGTATTTCTGTTAGATATTATGTAAATTAAGAGGGGTGATGATTTATTTTTAAAGTTTGTTTTAATTTATAATCAGTGAGCACAAGTCCCTGTGGCATGTAGCAGTAATTGTTTGTTTACACCCTCAAGGCAATCGCAAAACAACATTCACAATGTTGTTTTGCGAGAGGAATAAGGGAAGGAATTTAAAAATGGTTAGATAATGGTTTTTACACTAGAATATACAGATGGGAGGTGCTAAAGTGCGCTAGATTTTAAAATAAATAGAATAATAAAGACTTCATACACCATTTCCACTTCGCAAAGATTGACAATCACATTTAAACGTGCATAAAAATGTGTATAAACATATCGTTGCTGGAAAGGCAAATGGATCAAGCCATACTTTAGTAAAAAAGGAGTTAAATATGCAGTTTTGATAAAAAAAAAATCTATATCGAATGCTCTGACATCGTTTGATTCTGAAAACTTTTGTTACCATTCAGTCATCTAAAATATATTTACCATTTTGGAGAAGGCTTGAACAAGCAACACAAGTTTGGAACTTTTTTATCGCTTCATGTAACTCAGTTAGAGCATTTAGTTACCTGAGTTTATTTTATTATTCAAAATAAAACCAGGTACTGAAGACGTACAAAAAACTTTGGAGTGCTCTGGTGTACACTTCCCGAAATGGCGCTTCAGCCTTTTTGCCTTTCGGCGACGAAATTTATCATATCGTCGGGAGATCTTCCATCGTTGAATTCAGTAAACATCCCACAAAGGAGTGAGGTAGCTACGGCAGGTATTTGTGAAAGAGGCTTTCACACAATGTAGCCAAATATTTGTAAGATAAACTACCCCACTGAAGGGGAGAATTATTAATTATTGCGACACCGTTTAAATGGTATAAAGGGAAATTAGGGTTTACGGGTATTGAGAATGAAAGCTTTTATTCGAATTACTGTCAGGGGAACGTTTATTCTTTAAGCTCTTCATTGATCAATGTCAGGAAATATTAAAGGCCTGCTAACATTAGCCGATTACTATGTCCGTGAGTGTATTGAAAAGCTGTTCGTGTCTCGTAATGGATTTATGCAGAGGTTTTGCGAAAAAGGTATATCTAACTATCCAAAAACAGCGTGACTTTATAGAAGAAGGAAAGTTTTCATGTGCATTTTGAATATTTCTAACTAAACGCAAAAGACTAAATATTTCAGAATGACTCGACAGTTAGTTGACAGGTTCTTGCCGTGAAGTTTTCATTTTTCTCAATGAAAAATTTATTTATTTATTTTATTTTACACTTACAGTTTTACACCAATATATTGCAGAAGCAATTAAAAAAATACAAAAATGGTTATCATAATTATACAAAGATAAAAGTAAAAATAGCGAAAAAATGGTTTAAAATTTTCAATTGAAATATGTATGTGGAGCAAACGAAGTAGTGTCTTGTCGTAAAAGCAGATGTATAAAAAATTCATGGTGGAAATTACGTTGGGAGCTATAAATTGTTCCGATGTCCTATTAATTTTAGACTACAAAATCTGTGCACATTCCATAACTTTAGAGTTCTCCATTCGACAGTCTTGCTACTATTGACAAAAAGATTTCTGCTTTATAGTCGAGTATAGAAGAGTCACAACGTCCACAATCGGGGTATGTTGTGAGGCTGAAGGTAGAAGGGAGAGGAAGAAGATGTGGAATAGGAAGATTGGGAAATATCTGGCTATTCATATCTGGTCACCAAACACGGCTAAAGCATTTTGAGCAACTTTTCGATTCTGAATGGTGGTCTTTCACGAGGGCGACACTTGGAGTATCTACCACTCCGGAACGTGACTCAAATATGCTATATATTATTTTGTATGAATTAAACCTGTTATGGCACATATTGATTAAATAAAAGTCATTTGCGCACGCCGGATTTGAACCCGCGATTCGTAACAGAACCTCTGGATTCGTAGTCGAGCGTCGTACATCTCGACCACGGGGGCCGTCATAATAGATAAATAAGCCATTTAACGCTCACGCTAATTATGATAGTTTTTTTAACAGAATTTAATGGTCTTTCGCAAAGTTTCGAGCTTTGACTCCAGTAATCATAAGAAAGGGTTTATTTCTTTTCTCCGGTGTGATCATTTGCAGAACTAAATTTATCGGATATTATCAAAGTGTCGGGAGCAAAGCCGGTCTCGGGAAGTCAGCAAATCTCGGACACTGATTTATGATGGTCGCCGCTCTTGGCTCGTAGGTTGCGGTCGTAAATTCCCTGTGCCAGATATATATTACTATCGGAGGCACACACACACCCCTAGGAGCTCGGGCCTACCAGGGGAGCAAAGGGCGGGGGAGGTTTGCAGCGGTGCTGGCTTGCGGCACTGTTCCTGGCAGATATTAGTCAGACTGCAGGGGAAATGACAGCATCTGTGGCGTAATTTGCCTAGGCCTCGGACAATTGAGAGAAGCATGTGGCCGGCGTAACATGGATCCATATTCCTACGTTAGAGTTTAAACCATATTTATAATTTGAGTTGTCAAACTCTAAATTGCGTTAGCGAAAGGTTAAAACATTTTATTGTTGATCTTTTTTTTATTAACTCCACTCGGGAGGTAGAGGTACCCCCCTCAAGGCCTGTCTTTGGGGATTAGATCAATGAAATAACCTTAAAAGCAGCACTGAAAGCGACATAGAAGACGCACCGAGTTAGATGACATGGAATTGGATATCTCTAGTACGCCACAGCACAGGACCTCCTAGTAAGGAGGACTAAGAAAAAACAAACAAATAAACAACAAATAGTGAAAAACTATAATTTAATAATTAATAGACCTCTTTGTATTTTTACTGTTATTCTGTAAACATTTTTATGCTTGCATCATATTTTGTATTTGCACATACTTATTCATATAGTAGCTAAAATAAAAATTAATTAAAAATTAAAAATGTTATTATATGCAGAGTGTATTTTGAAGGAGAGTAAGGAGCGATCCTGGATCTTGAAAAATCCAAAAATGGGATCGAAGCATGAACAGGAAACGCTACTGAGAAAAGTTTCCTGGAGAGACCGAGTAACCAATGAAAAGGACAAAGAGACCTTAAACTATGGTACTTAGAGCATAGATACGTATAACTAGAAAAAAAACGTCCAAGTAAACAGCGGTAAAAAGCTTTCATATTATCTATGTTCTCGTTTGATTAGGTTTGATAAGTTTTAGTGGGGAAATATATCACGAAATCACAAATAAATTATTGGATATTATGCTAATACGGTTTTGTCAGCAAATGCGCTTTGATAAAAACCGTGACATAATAAAAAACTAATAAATTTCATAAATAAGCGTCGTTGTGTAGTTGACAATTTCCGGTAAGCATAATAGGTAATACTTTAAACCACAAACGCGAATATCCTACGCACTTGTGGCAATTAGAAACATGTTGGCGTATTCATTCCCCTCGACTCGGTAAAAACATGGCCACCCATAAATAATACCGAAATTAATTATGAAATTAAGCAACGTCAAGTGGCGAAGACAAAGGATTCGCATTCCTACCCTTAAAGCACCCCCTGTTCAGCGCTCTCGCCCTTAGATTTGTACCGGGCATTACGGTGAGAACTACTCGGCTCGCTGTATAAATGGTTTACTTTGTTTAATAAATCAGCCCCCCAGATTCGTCGTCGAGCAACTCTCACGTGAGACGTTAGTCTGAAAAATTACACACACTCAAGGAACGAGAGGTTAGACGATAAGAGGTTCATTTATATAACTCAATTAAGATAAAAATATATGGAATTAACGCTATTAACGTGGTGCGTACTTCATTCCCGTCTACGTACAAAGCCGATGATGAATAGTAAAACGTATTTCTTTAAATATTGCTTTCTTGCTGAGCTTTTAAAGACACTTTCTGTTAATTCCTAGATTATAGTATGATAGCTTTAGATGGGAATAAAATAAACATTAAAATAATTTGACTGGTTAGTAGCCGAGTGGACTGACGTGTCGGATTCCCACCCGGGCGTCGTGGGTTCAATCCCTCCGCTAGCTAAGTCCTCCATCATTGCACGAGTCATCTTCCGCTTATTATGATGGCAGTGGGAGTTTTTCAAATATTGTCAGGTTATTCGTAAACCGTGAATGTTAGTAATTCTTTAAAAAAAACGGTTTTCAATACCAATGTTTATTTTCGTGTAGCATTTTCTATTGCCGTTAATTGGTTATCAACATATGTCACCTGCTGTTTAAAAGGTAAATGAGGTTAAGTTTAGTTTCCGAATAAAAGAATTTTCGTGAAATAGGTTGCGGGGAAAAAATCATTGACATAGCAACCTAAATGAGCCATCCGCTAGACGAGATGTCCATTGCTTAATAATGATGATTTAATTCAACATTTTTTTTCAATAATCGATCAAGTACACTTCGACAATAAAATGAAAAAATATAATAAAGTGGGTCAATTTTTTTTCATTCCTATGGCAACATCGAACAACACCAATTTTTTAACAATTATAGTACCTACATTCAGATGTGTAGTTGGAATTTCACAGGTTGACATTTGACAAGAAAAATGCGTTTACTCAATTGTTTTAAACGATTTTATTTAAGTTGCGCGTTTCTTCGCCATAGTTTTATTTTGATTTGCCATCTAAAAGAATGAGTTCCTTGATATATACGACATCGTTTCAAAAATACAAAAAAAAACCATGCAGTGAAATTTCGCGTGAAAGGCGTTAAAACACAACCAGTTCGAATATTAAATTACGAGCACTTCAGGATATGATACAGATTATGAGTATAATCGAGATATGCGTCGATTGGCCTGTAGAAAACATACGACAGTGGCAAATTATGCCGTCTAAAAATGAATGCGAAAAAGTCAGATGTTGTCCTCTAACAAAGCTTTAGATGACAAAAAAACATCACAGTAAAACGCCTTCCTTTTTTACAGATACTGCGAATAAATATTTCGTCGAATCGTATGCGGACGATCAATTCAAAGCATCATTCAGTAATTATACTTCATATTATGCACTCGTGATCTTTTACTGCACCGATACTGGAAGTATCACCCACTCTGGAACGAAGCTCTTAAGCTTTTTACTCGGCTTTATTGGCGCGGCCTCTGAGCCCAGAGCCAAGGTACTTAAAGCTCTGCCGCAGAGACCGCCATTTCTGATTACATATGCTCTGTCAGTGTTTGTGATATTACGTTGTTGGCCCCCCTGATTAGCTTTACAGCTGTCAAGAAAGAATCGTCGGTACATAAATAAACATCAATATATAATATAATCATTGGCGCACACATTGAGCACATTTGGTTAGTGATTCAACTCCAGACATCGCGAAGTGTGAAATGAGAACAATCTCTAAGTATGAACAACGTGCCTACCTACCTCAGAGCAAGAATATATATGGAGACAGCTAAATATTTGTACCCAACCTATACAAATTTACGATGAATCACTTTCTTCGGGTTTTTACGTCGTAAACCGTGAGAGAGAAAGAGACGAGACAAGTTGTCACATAATATCGCACCACTTTTAGGTATGTAAGCATATATATGAGGGGCATAGAAGCAAAGGCAGCAATCTTTTTTATTCTAAATTATTTCTTTAAAAGTTGATAAAGCGATTTATACACTTTTCTTTCATGAATATGTTGGTACATTTAGTGATTATTGTTTCAAATTGTTCCTGGTTTAATGTACACAAACATTTTAATACACAAAATTCTTTGTTTCTTTATAATAATCATTCAAAAGTTGACAATGCTACAGAACCGTTTTTGTAGATTGCTGCCTTTGCTTCTAAGCCCCCCATATTTGTTTATAACAATACTGTAAAAAAGTGGTTATACAAATAAACAAAAACATCATGTCGACATGTGCTATGAATGGATGTATAAATACCCTAGTCCTAGCCGCGCCCAAGTCAGGCAAAAATCATAAATACTGACTACAAAAGCGCTCGTTCCTGTATATTATTACTCTGAGGTACCTACGCTATACGAGCAGACGGAGAGTGTGTATAAAAAGCTATTTAAAATCCGATGTTTATGTTGTAATTCACCGTCTACCATCGTACGCACCACGCAGCATATCTACACATGCATTCCTGCGTGTTTTTTTCCGAATTTCACACCTTTACAGATTTTATTGATATGCCCGAATCAACTTTCGACGAAAGAAATGCGCACATTTATTTGGTACTAGGGTGAGAATTTTTTTGTATTTTATTTTATTTTACAAAGCAATAAGCACAATACAAAACCCAATAGAAAAATGTACTGTGAGAAAAGTACTGAGAGGTTGGGTAAAAATATTTAGTTCTCTCTCCATTTATATTCTTGCTTTTTTATATATTTTTTTATATGAATACCGCACAAGAGTCTCAACTGCTCCCAGCCGTCTAGAGCCAGTGAGTGAGACTATGGCATCCCCAAGTAGAATATGTTGGGAGGCTGAAGGTAGTGGGGAGGGGAAGGAGATTGGGAAGAGGAAGGTTGGGATGTACCTGGCTATTCAAATCTGGTCACCAAACACGGCCAAAGCCATTTCAAGCAACGTTTCGATTCTGAATGGTGGTCTTTCACCAGGGCGATACTTAGAGTATCTACCACTCTGGAACGTGCCGCAAATATACTTTTATTATTTTTATATGAATAAAATGTGTTATGACACATATTAATCAAATAAAAGTTATTGACGCACGCAGGATTTTAACCCGCGACCATTGGATTCGTAGTCGAGCGTCTTACCACTCGACCATGGAGGCCGTCTGAGGTTGTGAGGTACTGACATAAATTCTGTCTGTAAAATTCAAGTCTCTAGAACATTCACCTTCGACCAATAATAAAAAAGCTAACAAGTGTCTCCAGAGGCAGCCTTGAACATAAACCACACCTCTACCGCCAGTTTCACAGGTGGGAGAGGTCTATTTATTTACAAAGGATGATTTTTTGTGTGTAACAAAAAAAACGAAATCATCACCTGCTGGTGCCAGTCTCGCTAGACATTTATTGTTACAACAAGGGGCGCTTAAAATGCGTTTGGTTTGAGAAAAAAAATATTGTTATACGATACCTGTTTTGTTAACCTGTGTGATTTGGTTACTAGATGTTTATCTTTGGGTCCAAGTACTTCTTGGTTAATAAAATATATATATTGATGAAATAAAGAGCTTTTTATTTATAAGGGGTGTGCAATTTGCTTTATTTTGACTGAAAATTGACAGTAAAAAAGATAACGTCAAAAGATAAAAACGATAAAACTACCGCGTATGAGCCAATTATTTCAAAATACGTTTTTTTGGCGCTTTCAGTTAAACGGCACAAGCCGCATATATTGGCATATTCAAATTCTGAAATTGACCAATCGAATGCGTGCACCCGGTTAAAGTAAATGCAAAGAAGCAAGCAAAACTACAGGTATTTCAATGGAAGATGCTCCGAGGAACTTGCGTCATTGATCCCTTCGGCACCGGTGCATAGTCGGGAAACACGCCAAACGCGCACCCAAAATTTGTACAAGGTTGAAATTCAATACATAAGAACGGGTCGCTTTTACGACTCGTTCTTATGTTCAACAGCTCGGCTATGGAACGATTTTCCGGCCTCTGTGTTTCCTCCCTCCTTCAACATGGGTATTTTCAAGACCCAAGTTTCCTCAAAAAGTCCCTCCACATAGCATCCCCAAAGATGACATAGGCCCTGAGGGAAATTATTTCCCTCAAGGCCTCCTGTGTTGAGTTATTACAAAAAAAATAAAACCGCGTGAAATGGAAACGTTTTTTGTCCCTCCTGAACATTTTGACAAATGGTTCTTCCGCGGTATTGAACTTACATCGACGATAAGCTAAATAATGCTATTAAATAATATAACTAGTTTAGTCTTGATACACACGTCAAAAGGGACATAGTGAGTAAATTGTGAAGTAGCGTATTGGGAATAAAATTTAAAACTATTTTACGTATGAGCGAAAATTACCAGTATTGTTTTTGCATACATTAGTGCTCCACACGGCGATCTAACGAATCATGCACAGAAGACGGATTAGCGTATTAATACTATCAGATAATTTGTAAAGCACATTTTTCAAAACATCACCTCAAGTGTGTTTTAGTAAAAAAGTATTTTGAAGTAGGTAGCTGTTGGTAAGATTGTCTATAATCGGTTAACTCGGTCGATCTGGAAGACCAATAAGCATCTGTTATATCGTTAGTCGTTTTTTTCGTAAATCATGCGATAGTAATTTACACTAGCGAAATTTAATAAGCAAATACTCACTACATGAAATAAAAAAATGTTACCAATTTTACAATGAAAATCAGTAATTTGTTACCTACTAGTTATACAGAGTGGTAGGTACTCTAAGTATCGACCTGGTGAAAGACCACCATTCAGAATCGAAACGTTGCTTGAAATGGCTTTTAGCCTTCAAGCAACGTTTCGCCTCACAACATACCCCAATTGGGGAAGCCATAGTCTCACTGGCTCTAGACGGTTGGGAGCAGTCATGTGCGGTATTAACTATAAAAATAATTCGAAAGATTTTCGTTACCTACATTTTTTTTTTTTATTATTTGTTAATAAAGAAATATTTTTAAAATGTGGACAAAATCACTTAAAGCTTTTAAAAATAAGAAAGTTGAGGAACGCTGTTTTAAATTCCTTCTGAATGCATCCTTTTTTAAGATATCACATTGAAAGAAATAAAATGTCACATAAATTGTATGCATTGTGTTTTAAAAATACCGGCTCCGGTTAGAATAAACATGAACAAATACATAAAATTATTATGCTATGTTCTTTGACTCATTGATATTTTGATTTCCGGCTAAAATTTGTTACACAAAGGTTTTTTTACAAAAAAAAAGTTATTCATATTATTAGTTGTAATGCAGGCCGATGATTATTACCATTTAAATTCGAGGATTAAACTCCACAGTTTTAAAAACTTTAAGCTATTAACAATTATTTACCTATAAATCACATTCTGTAGGAATTTCATCATCAGACTCTATCTCTCCGCATTTCGATGAAGGTCTCTACAAGCTGCTCAAAATCTTTTTCGAATTTTATGGAGATCTTTAGCCATCTATTTTCCCCTTGGGTAACACTGAATGGACTGAATGTATTTGAAGCGTGGAGAAACAATGTATGGAGAGAGAGCTAATTATTTTTACCCAACCGATACAAACTTGCGATAAATCACTTTCTCCGGGTTTTTACGTCGTATACCATGAGAGAGAAAGAAACAACAAATATAAAACTGTCACAATGATCTTGGGCTCATGGGTCGCCGCGGGACTCCGCCCACATTTTTTTATTATGCCACTAAATTTGACACAACTTAACGGTTTTTAAGGTTAGATGCTATATTTTTGTTGACATCAATACTGTGAAAAAGTGGTTATACGAATAAACAAAAACATCATGTCGATATGTGATATGAATGGATGTATTAATACCCTAGCCTTAGTCTTAGCCACGCCCAGGTCCGCCGAGTCAGGTAAAAATCATCAAAAACTGACTACACTGCCTTGGATAGATACCACTCTATATGCTCTAAGATTTGAAGATTATTCCTTCAATTGCCCACCCTACGAACTATGAGTCCTACCAAGCCTCGGTTGCTCTTTTAACGTACTCATTTAAAATGATCAATCAAGTTTCTTTAAATGTTATTTATTGGACAGCTTAATAATGAATGAATAATGAAGTGTGGAAAACACTCCCCGAATTCCTTGTTCCCCGAAACAATTCCACAAACAAATAACTCATTAAGAATAATATCTCTCATTAATTCGCGACTAACAATCCGTGCAAACAATGTTCACGGAGCTCGTAGACAAGAGCAGGCGTTAGTTTTAATTATTCCAACAAATGACATGAGATTATGTCATCCATTTTGGGAATGGAAATATGGAATGTTCGAGAAACAAGTAATTTGGGCGTGAAATTAAAGGCTTTATCCCACATAACCTCACTGCGAATATTTGAACGTAAAGCCTGTTTCGCAAGGGGATGAAATGTTCGGCGCCGAGACATTGATGGCGAGAGATTTAGCGTTCGGCCATTCAACAATATTACAAGAGCGCTGTCAGTGTGACGTTTACACTTTAATATACACGAAGCTCACTATTATATCAAGAATTTTAGAGCGGACGAAGAGTATGAGTGTCAACATGATCAAATTCCATAATTGTTTCCTTTCTAATGCCAACACTTTGGTCTGGAAAATCTTTTTTAACCTTTCCTTAACTATGATGTGTAACTACTACACATTGCTTCTAATAATTTTAATATATCTATAACCATCATAAATACTGGTTTCAGATTTTAGGTATTCCTCCATAATACATTAACGCATTGAATGAAAAAATATATTTTTTATTTTAATAAGCACTTATCGGGCACATACATACGAGATATTTTATGAAAATCGTGAATAAATTCATTAATACAATCAAACGTGTGCTAGTGGGTGACGTAGGTAAATTCATTCTAAAAAACCGCTATGGGATGCGAAAATACGCGAAGAGTGTGCGGGGAGATACAACGCTATTCACATCTCACTCTTACTTGACATCGCGATATATGGGAACCCGAGAAATGGAATCTCAGTTCGCAGTTGTGCTTTTTCCTTCTAGATACACAGCGCCTATAAAAGCTCGAGCTACTGGCAGTAGCTTTCGGGCATCCCTTGGAAGGGGTCCTGTCGCCCGTTTTGTGAGCGTCTGCCGATGGTTTTCTCATATTTTCAGCTTTTAAATTTCAATTATTATCACTTCATTATGACTTCAATTATGATTAATTTAAGCGATAAGCTGTGATTATTCTTATTTTTCTGATTTAAAATCGCAATTTTCTACCTGTGTAATAATTACACAGCACCGAAACGCGAATAATAATTTATCACAGTAAGGGGAAGGTTAAAAAAAGCTCTACACGCTAAGGTTAACTACTAAACTTTTAAATACATACGGCAAGGAAAATAAACCCTCGCAAAATCACGACTCTCATAATATAAACACTGCTGTTGTTAGATTTCAAACAAATCAAGGATGGCGAAAATTCCATTGCGCTAAAAGACTCAATATGTGAAAGAGGCCTTCAAATGGCAAACTGCATAAGTACCTCGAGACATAATCCGCTGCAATAGATTTTATATTGCCATGTTCTCGTCATAAGAAACCAGGTGAAAATTTTTAATCAAAGGCTGAAAAAACTTAACTTTTACAAACTTATGGGCTATATAAGAAAACATCACTCCACAGACAACTTCAAAGGGTCAAAATAAACAGCCTAGAATATGATTACGAATTAAGTTCTAAAGCCATTTGGAAATCTGTTATCAAATTAAGACCCTGGATAGACCCTGAGTGTGGTTATTTAATCGATTTCTAGTGAGTGCTTTTGAAGTTTGATGCTTTACGTCATGCAACACGTGCTTAACTCACTAATGATTCCGTTCGCAAAGTTTTTTATCCTTTTTTCTATCGCTTTTGATGGAGACTTTCGTGTTTTTTTTAAAACATTGCTAATTGCTAAACCAAAAATTATAAAATTTAACAAAGAGCTGTGAGTTTCCTACTTGATAAAAACATTATTTACAGACCAAACTTTTGAATTTTAGTATTTGATTTTGGAAATTAGGGGGATCTCAAATTTATAAATCATGAATAAACACAGATTTCTCCTAACTTTCAGGTACTCATCGGGCGAAAAACTGAAGAAAAAATCTTCTGAAAAATCGCAAGATGTAACTCGACTTGCCAAGAAAAAATAATAGTTGCTTTAATCCACCGTTTCAAATGTAGAATTATATCTGTTAAAATTCATTATAGGTAGGTACTTCATTAAGTAGGTAGGGAATAAGATTATTTTTTTAATTTGATAATTTCAACTAACATCAGTTCCAAATTTGAAAATTTCACACTCGTACGGTCGTAGGTACTCACAAAGGAAATTATAATTATTCGACGTAGATTAATTCTGAGATACTCCAGACTCAATGTTAGGTTTGGGCAGAGTGTTTTGAACGATCCAAGGACAAAATGTCGACTCAATAACTCAGAGGGTAAGATCAACCTGGTATTCCTACGCTAAATTTTAATAATATGAGCTGTTTTGACATCTTATTGTCTCGCGACACCTTTGTGAGCTGGAAATCCATGTACCCGGAGCACAGAGGAGCGAGGCGGTATACGGGAGGAGAGATAAAGCAGTGAAAAGAGCCCGAGGGCGCTCCAATTAATGCTAGAAGTTGACTCTCGAGATCGGCTGATTACTGCCGCCATTAGGGAAATTGCACACGGCGCTGTAACTAACTTCACTCCGCCATCAGTCGATAAGGACTACCCGGAGTTCCAAATTCGTAGCAATAGTTGGCTGACGAGAGCTCTAAATAAATAGTATTGAAAAGTTTGCAGACGTGTGGAACGTTAGAACCCACTAATGTGATTATCTGGTAGGTAGTTGCCGACGACGATTTGGGAGGTTAGATTTTGTTACATTATTATTATGATGAAAATGGGTGGTACTATATAAACGTAACAAAAAACCTTATACAATTTATGTAGCATTCATGAAATTGTTAAGAACGTTAGTGCGGATTTGGTATATATTCTTCATTTTTGAAACGTCAATGCAGATTTTGGCAACATTCGTTCATTTGGAACATCATCGTGGATTTGGACAATGTTGATTTATTTGGAACGCCATTGTGGATTTGAGCAATGTTCATTAATTTGGAACGTCATTGTATATTTCAACAATGTTCATTTATTTGGAACGTCATTGTGGATTTGGACAATGTTCGTTAATTTGGAACGTGTAATCGGGCATATATTTATTGATTTGGAACGTCTTTCTGGATTTGGGCAATGTTCATTAATTTGGAGCGCCGATGTGGATTTAAACAATGTTCATTCATTTGGAACGTCCTTGTACATGTGGGCAATGTTTATTAATTTGGGACGTCATTGTGGATTTGGGCATATATTCATTCATTTGGAACGTCGTTGTGGATTTGAACAATATTCATTCATTTAGAACGTCTTTGTGGATTTAAGCATATATTCATTAATTTGGAACGTCTTTGTGGATTTGGACAATATTCATTAATTTGTAACGTCATTGTGGATTTGGACCATGTTCATGTATTTGGAAAATCATTGTGGATTTGGACAATGTTCATTTATTTGAAACATCATTGTGGATTTGGGCAATGTTCATTTATTTGGAACGTCATTGTGAATTTGGGCAATATTCATTAATTTGGAACGCCAATGTGGATTTGGACAATGTTCATTAATTTGAAACGACATTGTGGATTTGACAAGTTCTTAATTTTGGAACGCCAGTGAGGATTTGGGCAATGTTCATTAATTTGGAACGTCATTGTGAATTTGGAAAATGTTAAAATTTGGAACGACACTGTGGATTAAGACAAAGTTCTTAATTATGAAACGCCAGGGAGGATTTGGGTAATGTTCATTAATTTGGAACGCCAGTGCGAATTTGGCCATAAATCCACTATAGTGCACCATCAATGTGGTTCTGACAGTTTTCAATAATTTGGGAATGAGGGGTTTGAGCAAAGTTAATATTTTTTTACGTCAATGTGGATTTAAGAAACATTAATTAATTTTCAAAATCTTATTAGATGAAAGTAATGAAACGCTCGGCGTCCGATGTAGAAAGTATTTAAAACATAGTGCTGTTATCGCTACAGCTGTAAATAACTTTCATCTTCTTCTTTTTTACAAAGAAAGACAAATAATATTCCCTGGTTACGAGTAAACTAATAACATGAAGGACATATTAAGCAGAAGATGTAATAAAACCCAACACATTGGACCACTCGGCTACTAACTAACCATTAAAAATCTCATAATAATAATAATATTTGGATGATTTTTATAGCGCCGTTTTTGTGGAAAATCACCTCAAGGGCGCTGTACAAATCTTAATTTCTACTTAATATTAATTCTTAGTTTATACAAATATACCTATAGCAACATACTTACCTGGCAGGACAGAATCACCATATCATAATAAACTAAGAATGTACACCTCTCCAGTGACGGCTCGTGACTTTTTAGTGTGTTTCAGTGCTAAGATTGTGCATGTTAGTGCATGTTAGTGATTATGTTAGTGATTAGTGCATGAATGTATAATCATACTAACTGTAGAAATGAAACGACCCACCGCAAGAGAATTCAAGCTTTGGTAAAAAAAAGGACTTTGACATATTTTGTTCTGCGATTTAAAACCCAAGTGTAGTTGATTACAACATCCTACATTCTGTATCTCTCTAATCTCATCTTACAATCCTACTCTCGACGAATCACCTTTAGATATACAAATTTTAACCAAATCCTGTACTGTACGACAAATTCAGAAAGTCCATTTTTAATTTCGCTCCCATGCCGCCCTAAATCGGAACAAATAAAATAAAAATGACAATTATAATTTTAAGTTAATAAGTGTGTCTATCTGATGGGACCTGCCAGGTAAGTATGTTCCTGTATATTTTTCTCATTTGAACTCGGAATTAATTTCTAATAATAGAAAATAAGATCTGTTCAGCGCTCTTGGGGTGATTTTTCACAAAAATGGCGCTATGCAAATCATCCAAATATTACATTCAGTTAAATTCTTCAACTCAACAAAAAAAAACATGTAGGCGTTAAGTCCCCTTTTAAATAAACAGAATGATTACTGAATACACATTCAGCATTTGTTAAAAAAAAAATGATTCATTCACAAGCACGCACGGCCATTACGATTCAAAACAACATTACCAATACCCACACAACGACCCTAATAATTTGGTGCGGTAAAAATGACCGCCATAAGGTGCCACCGGTGACAGAAGCGTTCCCCCACCCGGTACCCCTACATTCCAAATTCAAAATTGTTCCCGCGCGTGCACAGGGTAACACTTTTCTACGGTATTAACATTATTATTATGGCTATACATTCCAAATTCAAACTTGCTCCCGCGCATGCACAGGGAAACACTTTTCTACGGTACTAAGATTATTATTATGACTATACATTCCAAATTCAAACTTGCTTCCGCGAATGCACATGGTAACACTTTTCTATGATGTTATTATTTTTCTAAGCTATAATAACCTTAGACAATACGTAGGGGAATTTGAAATCGATAGAGCATGAAAAGTACAGGTTTACACTTTTATTCCAACGGTAAAAATAAATACATTTATTTATTTATTATTTTACTTGAACATACATTTTTTTATTAGTTGCTTAAATTGCCCATCCCACTAGGCATAAATAAGCCTGTATTGGGATGGCAATTTTCAAGTGTTTTTTTAGCTACACAGTAACATGTTAATATCGAAAATATAGTACATACATAATAAAAATAATATAAGTAAATGACAAATTTGAAGATATAGAATCTACATATTAAGAACTAAATTAAACTTGGTTTTAAAGGTGAGTAATAATATTGCTTTTAAATGAGCTATTGGTTTGTATGTTTCTGATGGTGCTTCCCAACCGTCTAGAGCCAGTGATATTATGGCATCCCCAAATAGTGTATATTGTGAGGCTGAAGGTAGTGGGGAGGGAAAGGAGATTGGGAAGAGTAAGGTTGGGAAGTACCTGGCTATTCAGATCTGATCATCGAACACGGCTAAAGCCATTTCATGCAACGTTTCAATTCTGAATGGTGGTCTTTCACCGGGGCGATACTTAGAGTATCTACCACTCTGGAACGTGTCGCCAACATACTTTTATTATTATTTTTATATGAACAAAATGTGTTGCGACACATATTAATTAAATAAAAGTTATTGGCGCACGCCGGGTTCGAACCCGCGACCTTTGGATTCGTAGTCGAGCGTCTTACCACTCGACCATGGAGGCCGTCTAGAACTACAAAAACCAAAGTTGTATTATTTGAAGGAGAATGAAACAAATGAGAATGCAAAATGTCGAAACGCAATTTGGCACTCATTTATTATTGGTTGTTTTCAAACATTTCTTTTTAAATTGCCCGTAAGCATTGAGAGGGGTAAAAGGGGTAATGAAGCATTCATCGGCATTTGGAAAAACGCACCGTCAGGCGTTTTAATAACAACAACTGAAAACCTTTTACTTAGGTAATGTGGTTTCAAACTTTGGTTACATTTGACATCGTTACAATTCATAGCTTAGCGCCATTTTGTTCATTTTACATTTAACTCTTATGTGAGTGAAGAAAATTACACTCTTTTAAAATTGATATAAAGGTTTCTTTTACAGTATTCCATTTGCTGGAACACTTTTATGACGTTATATATTTAGACTCAGTTCAATACTTGGAGAAGTGGATAGGAATTTCACCCAGTACCATCTTTTATTGGGGTTTTTTTAATTAGATAGGTGATTAAAAATAGTATTAAGGATGCAGTCGATGTACTTTGAACACAACAGTACATCACATATATCATTTAAAATAAGATAAAATTATTAATAAACACGGACAAGCTTCAAAAAATCATATAATACACATGAGGGTACCCGGGTACTATTTCAGTCTTCAGAAGTTGTAAATTATACTTATTCGTTTTCCGCTAACATACCACCCTCCACATATCCAACGGTTATGTTAAATTGTTCATTTCCACAATTGTGGAGAAGTCGGGATGTTTCAGCCGGTTAAATAATATCTCGCTGTTAAATATTATTTAACTTAACAGTGATATTATTATTTTAGGAGCCGCCAATAAATTCGCTTGACTCTAGAAGCTAGGTATAGCGTGTTTCGGATAGGAAAATTCACAAAAACGTCTAGTAAGAAAGTATGGGACCAAAAGATTATTTAAAATTATGCATAAATTCGTTTACGGGAATACACGCTTACACCTTTTTGTTTACTTGGCGCTAACGCTAATACAAAGATAGACTATAATACAAGAGTGTGAAGACTGTATTGCGTCTAATAATATTTGTATGTACTCGTAGCTACTGATATTTTAAATAATAATATCTCGCAAATTTTCGTCAATGGCGTTAGACGTTGGCGGCAACTAGCTGTTATTTCTAACAGCTAGATATATTTTGAAACAGTACTACCGGGTACCCTTTCAGTCACATAAACTTTAACAGTCCCCATTAAACGCCGAAGGTCCGCTCAGCTTTTTTTTTGATCAAATTGTGAGCGACCGTCGAACGTGACGGTCATGCTGTTGTGCTTGTCGGCTGATGAAAACAAAATGGCGGTGATCGATGCATTGCGACGATGTCAAATGTGACGAAAGTTTGAAACACCCCGACCTAAGCGAAATATTTGCTAGTTTAAAAACTCGATTCTTTGCAGAGTCGCCGCAATTTCGTGGTGTCAAATTTCAAATGATTTATGGACAACACGAGTAAGTCTGGTCTTTAAATCTATCCACGCTATATGAGATGATAGTATGCACATTCTGGATCCGTATTATTGGTGTGAATACTATACAACTTGACATACTTAAATTTGTAGGCGAACTGAAAAAAGATGAACTTACAAAAGAACGTAGTATTTTTATTTAATACATTTTTTGTATCCAAAGAAGTACCTACAATGGCGAAGCCCAAGTGTGTCTATCAGTGTACCAGTGTTCCTTAAAGATCTACAAACTTGTGTGTGCATTCGGAGGCGTCTCTACTATAGATAATGTGGTTACTTACTTATGCCTAAAATACTTTAAATAGAAAGACAAAACATTCCCAGGATACAAATAACCTGACAATATTTGAAAAACTCCTATTAACATCATAATAAGCGAAAATGTTGCTTGTGCAATGATGGAGAACTAAGTTAGCAGAGAAATTAAACCCACGACGCCCAGATGGGAATCCGACGCGTTTGTCCACTCAGATATCAACCGGTCATTTCAATTCTTTCGTTAGTTCCCCTTTAGGCCATCTTCGCAGAAAAGTTTGTTTTCATGTGATTACCACAGAAGAGTCCCAACTGCCTGGAGCCAGTAGGATTATGGCATCCCCAGTTTGAAGTGCTTTGTGAGGCTGAGGAAAAGAGATAAGAAATAGGAAGACTGGGAAATACCCAGCTATTCAGATCTGATCACTAAACACGGCTAATGCCATTTTAGGAAACGTTCCAAATGGTAGTATTTTACCAGGGCGATACTTAGAATATCAACCACTCTGTAACGTGGTAAAAACATCTATATTATAGGTTTGAAGCCATTTTTGTAAGTTTCATAAACTTCAACATCACAATACCCAGACCTGTAGCACGAAAGTATTTATTACTAAAAATATATGTTTAATTTATTTTACACATTGTGGTAATTGAACCCGTAACTTTCAGATGATGCCCGGTATCACTAAATAACTATTTGATTAACGTGGAATTATTTTCAGTATATTTTTGTGCCAATCTGGGTATCGATATGTGAACCTAAAAGGTTGACGAACCTTACAAAAAAGGCTACCGCTATCATGACAAACACTGGTGAATAAATCAATCAGACTACTGGTTTTAGAGCAATAATATACCAGGAGGGAGCGCTAGTGTAGTCAGGATTGATGATTTTTTCCTGACTGGGGCGTGGCTAGAACTAAGGTATTTATATATCCATTCATAGCACATGTCCACATAATGTTCCTGTTTATTTGAATAACCACTTTATCACAGTATTATTATAAACAAAAATATAGGATATAACCTGAAAAACCGTCGAGTTATGTCCTGTTATGTCACATAACAAAACATAGTGGGCGGAGTCGCCGGAGACCCGGGAGATGGATAACATGCTTACATATCTAAAAGCGGTGCTATATTCTGTAAGAACTTGTCTTATCTCTTTCTCTCTCGCGGTTTGCGACGTAAAAAACCAGAGAAAGTAATTTATCGTAAATTTGTATAGGTTGGGTAAAAATGTTTAGCCCTCTCTCCATATATATTCTTGCTCAGAGGCTAAACCTTTCGTCCAATAGACATTACGGATAGAATCGCCCTTACTTAATAGAATTTACTTTCTGTAGTGTCTGCACCTTAGATTATATAGAGTGGTATCTACCCAAGGCAGTGTAGTCAGTTTTTGATGATTTTTACCTGACTCGGCGGACCTGGGCGTGGCTAAGGCTAGGGTATTTATTCATCCATTCATATCACATATCGACATAATGTTTTTCCTTATTCGTATAACCACTTTTTCACAGTATTGATATCAACAAAAATATAGCATCTGACCTAAAAAAAACCGTTTAGTAGTGTCAAGTCTAGTGGCATAGTAAAATACGTGGACGGAGTCCCGCGGTGACCCAGGAGCCCAAGATCATTGTAACAGTACATAGAAGCGGAGTATTATATTTGCTGTCTCTTTCTCTCTCATGGTGTACGACGTAAAAACCCGGAGAAAGTGATTTATCGCATGTTTGTATCGGTTGGGTAAAAATAATTAGCTCTCTCTCCATACATTGTTTCTCGAAGATCTGCACTCAAACCAAATGATTTCGTTTGTCAGTACGTAAGACCGTACGTACTGACAAAAATTTGACATTTGGAACTGATATTAAAATAAATTATTAATTTTTTTTTAAATCTTTCCAAATCCCTACAAAATTAACAGGGTAACAAACAACTAGATAGTCTATAAAAGATTGAAACATTAGTTTAATAAATATACTATAAAGAAGAAATAAAACTTTCTTACACAAAAACAGTAAGACGTCGTTGTCGACAAACTGTTACTTTGTCGTCGGCATGCGATAATTATTTATCCCTATTAATTACACTTTTGAGTAAATATTTATTTATCCCTCGCCGTAATTGCGGAGCCGCAGCAAAAAAAAACCCCACGTGTGCATTGAACCTTAGACAGGGCAGTGAGGAAATGTAATGAATAATTGTTACTTTTGATAATTAATTAATATATACAATTAGTAATAAATATATCGATTTAAGAAAAAAAAACCTACCTAAATGGTTCGTTTTGGCTCTGACGTCATCCGATCCTTATCGTGACGCGATTGCGGATAGATCGATGACTATGTGACGTCATCTGACCCCGATTCCTTTGGCGCCATTTGACATTTAAAATTGGACCCGTTGTAACGAGAAAATATCTTTAAAATATTTCACTTTAAAATGTGCTTCAAAAAAATACTGGCATTTAAGAAAGATGGTGAATACACACTGTAAAATGAAAACTATGTTGTGAAGTTGAAGGAAGTAAGGAGGGGAAGGAGATTTGACGGCCTCCATAGTCGAGTGGTAAGACGCTCGACAACGAATCCAAAGATGGCGGGTTCAAACCCGGCGTGCGTCAATAACTTTTATTTAATTGATATGTGTCATAACACATTTAATTAATATAAAGTTTATTTGCGGCACGTTCCAGAGTGGTAGATACACTAAGTATCGCCCTGGTGAAAGACCACCGTTCAGAATCGAAACGTTGCTTAAAAATGACGTTAACCGTATTTGGTGACCAGATCTGAATAGCCAGGCACTTCCCAACCTTCCTCTTCCCCATCTCCTTCCCCTCCCCGCTACCTTTAGCCCCACAACATACCCCAATCGCACTGGCTCTAGACGGTTGGGAGCAGTTGGGACTCTTGTGCGGTATTCACTGTATTTTTTAAATTTTTTTAATACAGAAAAGACGAAGGTTGGGAAGTGCCTGGCTATTCATATCTGGTCACATAACACGACTAAATCCATTTCAAGCAACGTTTTTGTTCTGAATGGTGGTCTTTCACCAGGGGGATACTTAGTGAATCTACCACTCTGGAAACGTGAAGGCGACAGCCTGTTTATTGATTATATCATTAAAATTTTAAAAATAGTCTAAAATGTAAAAAAATATCAGAGCCGCGAGCACCCGAAGGATGATTGATCTACTAGAACTTCGGCTGAGAGTGTCGCGATCGGTGATCAAACTTCCGATAGGCATTTTCAAAATAAATTAATTAACGAGCTATCTATCAATATCCATGGTGTATCCAGGGAAATCATTAAGGTGAAAAAAATAGCGTGCATCGATTACCAGTGAACGATACACGTCAGAAATTCAGTCAGAATTGTTAAATTTGATCAGGCTTCGACACTATCAAATTTCAAAAGCTCATATGTGTAGGACCTCGGAAAACAATATATGGAGAGAGAGAGCTAATTATTTTTACCCAACCTATACAAATTTGAGATTAATCACTCTCTCCGGGTTTTTACGTCGTACACCATGAGAAAGAAAGAGACAACAACATTTCCCAAATTATTACACCGATTTAAAGTATTGTAAGAATGTTCATCGTGTCCCGCGTCTCTGTTGACTAACACGTTTTAATATGCGACCATAGAGTTGGTAGAGTAGTATCTATCCAAGGCAGTGAAGTCAGTTTTTGACTTGTTTTTGATGATTTTAAACTTACTCGGCGCACCTGGGCGTGGCTAAGACTAAGGCTACGATATTTATACATCCATTCATATCACATATCGACATAATGTTTTTGTTTATTCGTATAGCCACTTTTTCACAGTATTTTAATCAAAAAATAATTAGCAAAAAAAATTAACCTAAAAACCGTTTAGTTGTTTTAAGTTTAGTGGCATAGTAAAAAATGTGGGCGGAGTCCCGCGGTGAACCAGGACCTTAAGATCATCCTTACAGTATATAGAAGCGGTCTATGAAATTTGTTGTATCTTTCTCTCTCATGGTGTACGACGTAAAAACCCAGAGAAAGCGATTTATCGAAAGTTTGTGTAGGGTGGGTAAAAATAATTAGCTCTCCCTCCATATATTGTTACATCAAGTATGCGACATAAATGGACATAAGTCAACGGTTTTTTAGGTTATATGCTGTATTTTTGTTTATAAAAATATTGTGAAAAAGTGGTTATACGAATAAACAAAAACATTATGTCGGCATGTGCTATGAATGAATGTAAAAATACCCTAACCCCTAGCCCTATCCGAGTCTGGCAAAACTCATCAAAACTGACTTCAGCAGCGCCCCCTTTTTTATATTATTGCTCTGAGCGTAGGACGTTGAACTTAATGGCCTCGCGGTGTAAATTTCAAGATTACGAAATTATGTCAACAATATCAAAGCAACATTAGCGTGCGGATGAATTAAATCTATATTTTCGTAGAGAGCAACCACTTTGTGGTTTGAAATATTTGAAAAATAGCTTTGTGTAAGACCACGGATATTATTTTAATTTGGCCTGTATTGTTAACTGTGTCAAGTTGTACCTTCACGACACAATACATTGGGAATTTCAAATCGATAGAAGACGAAAAGTAGGGAACCTAGTCTAGAACTACAAAAACCAAAGTTTTATTATTTGAAGGGAATTCGAGGGAGAATAAAATATTTAAAAAAATAACAGAACAATGAGAAAACTTTTAATTTTGTACACTGATGATGCTTAGGCTAAGCGAAACCGGTCAGTCATAAAAAATAAAATAATAATAGGTCTTATTCGAAGTTATTTTTTCATTTCTTTGATTAAATCTATAATTACGTCAATATGACCCCACATTGGCAGCACAAAAATATACAAATTAAGACATTACTTAGACAGTTTCCAATTCCCAGTTTCTCGAACAAACGTAACAGCATCGAAATTTCCTACTTGATTTTATGGCGTTTCAACCTATTTTATAGGTTGCCGCCAACTTTACGGCAGGCAGGTAGGACACTATGATGGGGCAATTTTGAACGCAAGAACGTAAAAAAAGATTCAACCCATACTTTCACCCTTAGATTGGATACATTATTTTATGCGTGAGTTCAGATGATTTAAAGGTGTTTTTTTTTTAGTTCAATCGTAAAATATTTTCACTTTTATTACTCTCTATCTTGGCAGTAAATTCAAGATTATTTATACCTTTTGAAGTTAGGTAGGTAGGTACCTACCTAATATAATGTTCCTGCATTGAAATCTTACAAATTGACGCACTTTACTTTGTAGGCGGACAAAGGAGGAACTAAAAACAAACTATTTTTTACAACCGTTGATTTGTTCCGGACTGTAGCCCGCAGGTGAAAATTTCCCTCATGATAGCCAACATCCGATAGGAGAGGGCACCAGAAGGTAGATTTATTGTATCCGCAAAATCTACACGAGAAATTGTACCAACCTTAGAGTATATAGAGTGATTTTTATCCAAGGCAGTGTAGTCAGTTTTTGATATTTTTTTACCGGACTCGGCGGACCTGGGCGTGGCTAAGACTAAGGCTAGGGTATTTATACATCCATTCATATCATATATCGACATAATGTGTTTGTTTGTTCGTGTTATCACTTTTTCACAGTATTGTTAACAAAAATATAGCATATTATCTAAAAAACCGTTTAGTTGTGTCCAGTTTAGTGGCATAATAAAAAAATGTGGGCGGAGTCCCGCGGCGACCCAGGAGCCCAAGATCGTCGCGACAGTATATGGAAGCGGTGTATTATATTTGTTGTCTCTTTCTCTCTCATGGTGTAGACGTAAAAACCCGGAGAAAGTGATTTATCGCAAGTTTGTATAGGTTGGGTAAAAATAATTAGCTCTCTCTCCATACATTGTTTCTCCAAGCTACCAACAGTAAGGCAAATAACTTAAGGATCAGCATCCAAAAATACACACTTTTTGACTTTCTAGTACAAGCAAAACTACACATTATTTATCTATTAATTCTATACGGGTAGCTAGGAAAATCTCTAACGTTTCCAATGAATACAATTCTTAAACGGTAATCTTTTAAATTCTATATTATATGCATACTTGAAATTTAGGTATAACGTTCAAATACGCCTTTGCTGGTTTTCAAACTGCACCTTATACTGACATTCTAGCATGTTTTTCATAGAATTTAAAAGATTACAGTTAAAAGACTGTATTCACTGGAAACCTCGGAATTTTTCTAACTACCATAGAAAATTTGCAGATAAATCATTTGTAGTATTGCTTGTATTAGTACGCTACAAAGTAACGTTTAGCGTCATTTTTTATTGCTGCCCTTAATCTTATAATATCACGAACAAAATGAGAGCATCAGATAAAATAAATGATAGCCAAAGTTGGAAGTTAATCTCAGAAGAAATACAAAGCTTTCTTGACTTGTGTGACATGTTGTTGTGGTTTCAACGTAATGCTGGAACTGTTATAAATGTAGCAACTCGAAACGGGAGATAATAACAGATTTATGCGTAAGAGACGGACTTCATAAAAGTACAGAATCAAAACATAATCCAGCCAAGCAATACAAATAATATTTACGGTGGACTAACATACTGTTGTGTTTATCAACCATGAAAGTAATACTTATTGTAGAATCTGCTCAGTCAAGTCACATTTTCGTGAAAATTAAACGACCTAAACCCTTTGCTTTTCTGTTGTTGTTTTTTTTTGTTGTATTTATTAGCTTGGCAACATTATCAAACTGTGAATGAGAAACAGCGAAACCACAAGTAAAATTCAACACCAGAAAATATTGAATTAAAAACTTACATACATGATTATATTAAGTATATTTCATAAAAACAAAAACAAAAAAATATATATATATATATAGTGAATACCGCACAAGAGTCCCAACTGCTCCCAACCGTCTAGACCCAGTGACACTATGGCATACTCAATTGGGGTATGTCGTGAAGTTTAAGGTAGTGAGGAGGAGAAAGAGGAAGGTTGGAAAATATCTGGCTTTTCAGATCTGGTCACAAAACTCGTCTAAAGCCATTTCAAACAACGTTTCGATTCTGAATGCTGGTCTTTCACCAGGGCCATACCATGAGTATCTTCCACTCTGGAATGTGCCACAAATATACTTCATATTATTTTATATGAATTAAATGTGTTATGACAAATATGAATTAAATAAAATTTATTTGCGACCTCTGGATTCGTAGTCGAGCGTCTTACCACTTGACCACGCAGGCTGTCATAAATGAAACAAGTGAAGAATATAAAATCTTACCTTCTCTTCATTAGCTGACGTTTTTTTAGTAAGAAATTTTAAAATTGAGCAAGCGAACACTTTTTCTAGTACCTAACCAACCCTACATTCAAGAGTATGAAAAATGTAGAACTTTAGTGCCTACTTGAAGATGAGATATTCGCAACAACAGAAATTCCACCTCAACGAAAACTTCGTTCTCCAATCTGAACAGCCGCTCTTTTCTTGATAAGTTATTGATAAGATAGATTACCGTAGAGTCAGAAACAAAAAATTGCTGTTCCTCAATCATCACTACACTAATTATGGGTATCATTCTCCACTGTCCAGAATGTCGAGACTTGTTAACTCAAGCCATGGTTTTGACATTTTGGTACTAGTCTAAATGATTTTTGTCATTCTTTATGACTTTACCAAAACTTTGACTTGACCTTGGCTTTGATTTGAATGTTCTTTCTTTTGTGTATTTTGTCCTATTTTTTTCATTGCTTCATTATAATATTATGTATGTGCTGTTCTTTCTCTGTTGCTCTTTTTTTCCTATTTAGTGTTTTGTATTTTTTGTAATTGGACAATAGTCCGTCAGTACTAAAATAAATAAGATTGCTTCATTTGTGTCACTGTTTGCAACAATTCCGCCATTACGGTTTTCTTCGTTCTAATAAATAGTTATTCGTTCAATTAAAGTAATTATTTTCTCAGAGCAATCAGTGCTCGAATTCAACCTGGGCCAACCGGAACGCTGCTCCAGTTCTTAAAGCCTAGCGTCCATGGCGTTCCGGTTCCTGAATTCAATCAGCTAATGAATAACTTTCAAGAAGTCTGAAAAACTTTTATACGGCATGTTAGCGCACCCCTATTCCAAATCTCCTGGATTAGGTGATCCTCGGCATGATAGGGAAAATCGATTTTTCTTAAATAAATAAGCCGCCATCTATGAAAAGGGTGATCATCTTCGTTGTTTCACAATATAAGGTTTAAGTAGGTACCTATATATATATAAATATGTTCCTCAAATGCTCCCAACCGTCTAGAGCCAGTGAGACTATGGCATCCCCAATTGAAGTATATTGTGAAGCTGAAGGTAGTGGGGAGAGGAAGGTCGGGGAGTACTTGAATATTCAGATCTGGTCACCAAACACGACTAAAGACATTTCAAGCAACGTTTCGATTCTGAATGGTGGTCTTTCGCCAGGGCGATACTAAGAGTATCTACCACTCTGCAACGTGCCGCAAATATGCTATATATTATTTTATATGAATTGAATGTGTTATGACACATATTGATTAAATTAAATTTACTTGCGCACGCCGGGTTTGAACACGCGACCTCTAGATACGCAATCGAGCGTCGTACCAATCGACCACGGAGGCCGTAAAGGCATTATAAAGTAATCCATCTACGATTGCATTAAAATACAAAAATGTTCAAAATGGAAGTCACTCATTTTTTTGACGGTGTGACAACGAAACAATTTGACTTCAGGTAAATGAAATTGCCACACAAAAAAAAAGCAATACCTAATACTAATTCACCATTCTTCCGAGAATTTACCCGGAATTTCTGGTAAACTTACCGTATGCAGAGAGAAGAGAGTTAAAAATCAGCATTTTGGATCTAAAATTTCCGCGGCCGAGTGCGTCATATAAATTCGAAAAGGCGGTATTCGGAGATATTCTCGTTTGTTCCACGCAGGAAATTATGCATAGCTTTCCTATGTAGATAAATTGTATTTCTTCCCTATTTAAATGCTCTTATGTCGAGCCCCGGTCCCCATTGAATACATAATGCAATAAATCTTGTAAATTTCGTGCTTTCCCCTTTGTTAACCGCAGCCTTCTGGTGTATATGTATTCTGATATCTGGCCAAAACATCGCGATGTGGAGGGTTACTTGTCGTGCCATTTTAAGGGTACCTACCTCCTTTGCAGAAAGAAACGCGAAAATCAATATGGCAACACAGTGACTCAGCCTTACAGGAAAAAAAACTAACTCTCTTCATGCTCAGAGCAATAGTATATGTACATTTTTTTTAAGAAAGACAAACATTCCCTGGTTACAAATAACCTGACAATATTTGAATATTCCTACTGCCATCATAATAAGCGGGAGACGTTACTTGTGCAATGATGGGGGATTTAGCTAGCAGGTGAATTGAACCCACGACGCCCGGCGTCCGACGCGTTTGTCCACTCAGCTACTAACCGGTCTAAAATATACAGGAGGGAGCGCTTCTGTAGTCAGTATTGATGATTTTTGCCGGCGACTCGGATAGACCTGTGCGTGGCTAGGACTAGGGTTAGGGTATTTATACATCCATTCATAGCACATGTCGACGTAATGTTTTTGTATATTCATATAACCACTTTTTCACAGTATTTCCCAACCTTCCTCTTCCTCATCTCCTTCCCCTCACCACTACCTTTAGCTTCACAACATGCCCTATTTGGGGATGCCATAGTCTCACTGGCTCTAGACGGTTGGGAGCAGTTGAGACTCTTGTGCGGTATTCATATAAAAAAAAATGTTATAAACAAAAAAAAACAGCATATAACCTAAAAAACCGTTGACTTATGTATATTTATGTCGCATATCAAAACCTGTGGGCGGAGTCAACGAAGACGCGGGACACGAAGAACATCCTTACAATACTTTAAAGCGGTGTGATAATTTGGCAAATTTTGCTGTCTCTTTCTTTCTCATGGTGTACGACATAAAAACCGGGAGAAATTGATTTATCCCAAATTTGTATAGGTTGGGTAAAAAGAATTAGATCTCTCTCCATATATTGTTACTCCAAGACCAAACTCCTCAACAAACCGACACGTTCTGTGTTATTTTAATTGATTTAACGGATTAAATCGACACAGGTATGTATTAATCAAACTAGCGACGAAGCATGGTCTAACTTTGTCTGTCATGACTCCGAACAAGATTTTGAGGGTTTAAATGAAATTTCCAGATTAAATCCCGATACCCGTTTAAAGTTTTGCATGTTTTAATGGACGATCTCAAAAATTGAGATTGTTCAAATTGTTGGACACTTGGACAGAAATCACTAAATGATAAAGTTCGTTGTTGAAATTGGAAACAACTTTTAATCGTGTTAAAATGAAATTAAGTTATTTCTATTATTTAAACATAATTTATCAGAAAATTTAATAAAACTTTCAGCAAAATTTCCTAATACCTACCCATTATAAAAAGTATTCCGTGTTAATCTATGCGATTTGTGTCTTTATAACGGGATTTAGACATCATAAAAAAACGAAAAATAATTATTTCGTTCTGTCAACATTGTCACTTACGTTTTTTATGCTCATCGTATATTTTTATTGGACTTGAACTTATAATGAAGTCGGACAATTTAGACATGACACATTTTATGTTCTGATGCGGAAAGAAAAAAGATTTACATATCTGTCGCATATGTAAGTGTCGCGTGTCATTATTATGCTGCTGATGATCCAGTACCTACGCGTCTGTAGTTTCTGAATTAAACATAGATAGGCTGGCAACAATTGTTTAAGTTGGTATTAGGACGTAGTTCCTCTACGATTGCATTCAAATACAAAAATGTTCGAAATGGATGTCCCTCTTTTTTTGCAGGGGTGACAACAAAACAAATCTTACTCGAATCTTATGATTTTCCGATTGGCTTCAGGTTAATAAAATGGCCAATCAAAAAATAAAATGTCAATACCTAATACTATTCACCCTTCTTGCGAGAATTTACCCGGACTTTCTGCTAAAAGTACCGTGTGCAGAGAAGATGGAGTTCAAAATTAGCATTTTGTGCTTTTTAAAATCTTAAGCGTATCTCAGGTGATCGTAGGTATATAATATGTAATCAGTTGTAGGTAACGAATCGAGTTGTAACTTTTATATTCGATAGTATTGAATTATTATTGCTACTTTTGGTTTTCGAAAGATGGGAAAAATAATGTGAACTTTTCGTGACTCAACTCACATGAATTGTTAAATACCTATTAGATACATCGCATGTTCAGTGTAAATAATATCTTCCTGTTTTATTTGGGAAAGCTACCATTTATAACAAAATACGCACGAATTACCTATTAGGATTAGAAGCCGTAAGTGTCGAGAGTAACGACGACCCTCGGGGCCAGGAGTTAGCTTGATATATCACCGCACAAAGTCCATTAGGTGTACGGAAAGAATAGGAAATAAAACTTAAATATTATTTATTGCGGAGTGCTAAAAGACAAACAAAAGAATATCCCCTGAAAAATACGCTACCCAAAAACGTACGTAGCGAAGCAGGTTGGCTTACTTTTTAACATAAATACATAAAAAACAGTATCCGTATATTTTTTATATTAATGGGGTATGTAAGAAAATGGGTTTTCTTTCGAATAATTGGTGTGCGAGGTTTGTTGCCGCTTTGCTTCTAAAATAAAGGGCATATGTTTATGTCATTTTCGCCCGGTATAAACAACGGTTTGGCGGACCGTCCACCCGCCTCTGCGCTTTGTATGAGTTTTAATTTCCTCTTTTAATCGGATGAACTAACAAAACTACGCTGTACTTATCAAAAGCCATCGAAAAATCGATGCAAGAACAGCCTTGGGTGAACATGCAAGGCCCAGCGCTACCGAAGTGTCAGAATCGATTCGTATTTCGCGTTCGAAAATGTCAGATTCGAGGGAAATAAGGGCTGCGCTTACCTGGCCAGCAGCGAGGATCCCACAAAACAGCAAAATAGCACACATCGTAGTTAGAATCCGCGACATAGTGGGTATTGGGGGTTTACCAGCCCAAAAGAACACGGAACACTGTCACTCGAGGAATAATTTGACTGCACTGGAGCCGTGGTAGTAGACGGGACTAGTGTGCGAGTTGGGAGTTGTCTTCGCCGCCAGCGACATCTGACGCGCCGGGCGCATGCGTCGCCCACAGCGGGCTACTCGACGAGGGCGATTGATTTGGGATTGCGTAAAATATAAAAGCCCATCAAAACATTGTATAATCTTTATTAAATGCTTTACATTACAATCCAGTCAATAATACATATTCTGGTCTTCTACAAGCGCCACAACCCTCGTTACATCATTGTTGATTATTATATTATTATCTCCTCGAAAAACGGCGACATCAAATTTGTATTCCGCTGGAGTACAAGTGAAATAGATCGATGACGGTCGCTTAGCAACCGGCGGTACCTACTGCGCAATAATAAACGCACAATTACTAAGTATTACTTTACTTACAAAAATATCTTTACATATAAAAAGGAAATGCCTTTGGAATACTTAAGTGTCAAAAACGCTAAGCTTAGATATATCACGAGCTATTATATAGTAAAATGCTTTTATTTGTCAATTTTTTTAATGTTTATCATCGCCAAGGGAAGGCCTCAGTTTTGTTCAACTTCATAAATGCCGCATACTTTATTTGCTGGAACTGCTTTATCTGAAAAATAATATTTGGAAGATTAAAATTTATTTTTAAATAAACAAAAAATAGTGGGTACTGTAATAAAATTCGAAACCGTGTGTTAATTATTTAGCAGATAGCTCACCGATCATATTTGGATAGGGCAGATTCAGGTTGTCCATGATGTGCACGAATTCGTTCAAACTTTTGGTCAACCTTGGATTGTATTTCTTCTCTTCGCCTACAGATGTCGCCGAAAAACCTTTATAGTCGTGCGCCGGGTAAAGGGTGTAGTTCTCGGGTAAGGATAGAATTTGTTCGTGAACTGACTGATAGAGGGTTTTAGGATTTCCCTCCTGGAAATCTGTTCTTCCGCAACCCCTAATTAGAAGGGCATCTCCGGTAAATGCAAGACCCTGAAACAAAAAATAAATATAAATAACTATTAAGGAAGTTAATATAATCTAAGTGTCAATACTTATCACATTCTTACAATATTCAATTGAATGTAATTTCATTTTATGAGATATTCAATACAAAAAAAAAACAGAATGTACTATATATACAGAATATTTTATATTTATTCATTGAATTTTTTAATTTATTTATTATAATACAACACAATACATTTCCAAAAAAACACTACCAAAATTCACACAATTTTTAATCATTACTATTTTGATTTTTTAAATTTGGCAAAACAAAGGTTTATGAAATTCGGTCATTGACATAAATATAATTTAAAAAGTTATGTTAAGTAATATTATAAAATACATTGTTATGAATAACAAATAGAAATCATAAGCATTTAAATAATTTTGAAATATTATTATTCAATTATATAATTATGAATTATGCTTGATGCCAAAAGGCCTTCAAATGTCAAAGACATTGCTTTTGGAAAGTGCTTCTTTGTGTTGAGTTTCTAACAATTTTGTTGACAAACCGAGAAATATTTTTTTTTTATCTTGGTGTTATTATTTTCTGTATTTTATTATATTACTGACAATTCCAATAATCTCTATTCACTTTAGATGTTGTAATTTTTAGATGCGTCTTAACTGCTGTATTAAAATAAACAACCTGATGGGCTTTAAGACTATTCACAAATATTATATACTCTGCAAAACAAAATATCTAGTATTACAAATTTTAAATTTATGTTTTTTTGCAGTAATTTTCAATTTCTAATCTAATTTTTAATCTCACTAATCCTGCACTTCAGAGGTCCAGCATGTCCAGTAATCAGTCACTACCTCATTGTGAAAAACTAATTGTAGTGAAAGATTATTTATGTAAAAAAGAAGAAAGACATAATATTTTGCTACCACTACTACAAAACTTGGCTGATTTTCTTTTCATGTGTAGGAAATACATATGTATTATCTTTAAGAAAAACGCAAACGCTTCCACATTTTGTCATTTGGTGTCAGCTTTTGTGTAATAATAATACTTGGCTAATTTATATAATGCCATTTTTACGAAATATCACCTCAAAGGCATGTAATGTCCATTCAATCGTATTAATATTCATTTTGAAACTTTCCTAGAAGGTTTTTCAAGGTGCCAAACACAAAAAAAAGTTGTGTGAGATAACCTTACACATATGTAAGGTTATCTCACTGATGGTTATCTTACTTCTTTTATGAGGGAACCTTATAAGAGGTTTTACTGTTCACGGGTTCGATTGTGCCATTTATGTAATAATAAAAGAACATACAACTAATCATTCAAAATAACACACCTGTTCATGAATGATGTAAGTGACGCATCCGTTAGTATGTCCAGGGGTGGACGCTACCAATATTTCATGGCGTCCGAATTTGATGGTGTCCTTGTGTGTGACGTATTCGTCAGCCCGGGCCCCGCTCTGCTTAGAGATTACGCTGATAGTCCCTGGTAATATCTTCTTCAGCATTCCCGTGCCGGTGATGTGGTCAGCGTGCATGTGTGTGTTTACTAGAAGAAACAATACGATGGAATGTAATTGTTTTCAGTAAATGCACTATTATGTACTGTCAGGCATGCTCAGAAGAGTGTAAAATATTTATGTCACATTTCAAGCTAATATCTATTTACAGTTTCCGTGGTTAGTTTGGTAGAACATAAATTTTGTATGTATTTATTAAGTTCTATTTTGTTGCTTATAGCACTGCTTGTTAAGTTACAGCCATTTCGCTTTTCAAAGTGGTTTTCAGATTGTGGTTCTGACAAGTAAAATGAACTTAGTAATATGCAATTTATTACCATTACACCTTTTTTAATGCTTCAAAGAGCAAAATGATATTATATTATTAATTTTTTTTTAATGTCATTCTTCTGAAAACAGCGTTATGACTGGTTAAACCAATCATTACTAAATCCCCCAAAGCAATTATTTATTTTATTATAGCACATTTATTGTAAACAAATAAGGATAAGAACTCCTCTGTTAGTGCAGCCGATCAAATAAAACCTGTTCAATATTTCTTAAGCTCAGTGAGGGTTATGTAAAAATAAATGGCTTAGCTGTAATAAAACATCAAAAGATAAGTATGTATTTACAATGAATAAGTTAAGATAAGGTGCATATCACTGAACGGATAACCTCTAGATGTGTGACCTATACCAATTTGAAAGAGAACTGATGATAAATTTACATAATACCTTTTGACTATAATGGGTCTAGAAAGTCTATGAAATTGATTATCTGTTCAGGAAAGAATTTCAATATTTGAAAAAGTTTTTCATTTTCACCCGAAGTATGGGAAATTTGAAATTAATTTGGGCATTTCAGACACAACCACAACACGCTTCTATCAGTTTATCTCTTCAGTGGTGCATGTAGATAAGAATATAAGATTAGAAAAATGGTTTAGTGAGTAATGTTAAAACAAGACCAAAAAACACACATTATTTATGATGACAATATGACAGCATTAGTTTTTCATAAGTAAAGTTTAACACTAATTTAACTACTAACTATACTAGTTTCTATGATCTATGGATTATATTATACTAATTGAGCGTTTCAATAAAATATGCATTAAATAATACAAGTATATTATTCCACCATGGAGAGATTATGACAGTCGAAATAAATATGTAATGTCAACATAAATTCTGAATATATTTTACCACCAAATAAACTGGATTGATTCGCAAGACATTTAATGGCCGTCCTAAAGTTATTTTCATGGTGTCAAGCAACAGTGGAATATAATAATTAGCATGTAACCTCATATTTTGTTGCATGTTTTCTGTTCGGGTTATTATGATTGAAATCAATTTAATGTTATCTTTTCCATTTCTGATTACTATTCCTAAATTTTATTTCATAAACAACACATTACTCTAACCTCGAATTCAATCAATCTATAATCTTTCTCTAACCCAACCATTTACTTGTTTTCTTTCCAACACTTTCATTTAGAAAACTTTAAACATGAGACACATTCAAATATGAAGGAAATATATTGAGTTAGTGGGTACTAGCCCATCCCAATTATCCTTAACTAATTGTCTATAGACACATTCAATTCAATGCATTCAATTCATTTTGATATTAAAAGAATCTTTACTGTGCAAAATTTCTAAATTAACAAAGATACAATCGACGAGATCTAAAGTACAAATGCACTGATTCAACACAAATATGAGTGTGTTCAATTCTTCTGTCATATGAAATTTAGTTTTGTCCATATAGAGGTGTTATGAATTCTATGTTATGTTTTAGCGACTACCCCGACATTCTTAGCTCACCAAATTTATATTACATGAACAAAATTTCTCCTTACGATGCTTACTTTTTCCGCTCCTTGGATTGGTTAACGTATTGTTAAAAAAATGTGTGAATTACTTGGCAGATGAAATCTAAATTGTTTACATGCGGTTCTATTTCTGACATTTCCACTGTATGCTCACTTCAGTAAATTCATATAATTAAGCAAATATTTGCACTTTGTCGTACATTAGTCCAATATGATGCTTAAAGTTGCCTTAATATATTTTTCCACGGGGCTTATGCAAAAATAATTTAAAAAAAACACTACATTTCCTGCTCCCAAAAACAATAAAAATGTAGACACAAAACATAAAGCAAGTAGAAGTGAAACATTAAGCAGATCTAATGAAACTATCAATTTGCACATCTGACATTTTTCGTTAGGATCGTCGATTTCAAGGAGGAAAAAGTACATATTTGTACTTGGCAAAGTTAATTTAGGTAAAAAATCCAACAATGCGTACAATTTTATGAAATCCTAGTTTTAAGTCAATAATTTTCAAGGCTATTTTCTCATAACATTATAATTATCTATTAGGTGTGAGTATCGCAACCAGAGTTGAACGGAACACAGTTCTTACACAGAGCCATTGCTTGAATACAGCATGTTTCAAACTTGACAAGTAAAATTCCAGTGAAATTGAAAAAGAGTCCATTTTTTAAATAATGAAAGAACACTGGAAAACTTTTTAAATATTATATTATGTACTATATTTTCAAATGTCTCTACTTGTTAACCGTTTCTCAATAAAAACAATACGCAGGCAAAAACAAGAGAAAGGGATGTTTCTCAGTGAGGTTTAGCAAGAACATCACTTTCGGAAGGGGATAATATGCACCAATACACACAATCTTAAGTTTGTATTGTTTGGGTTAACTTATTGTGCGATCTATAAAGATAAAACATGAAGTCTTTTTTAACTCACTGGCATATTTCAATTTCAATCCAAGTTCCTCTATCAGCTGGGCATCTCTTTTGGCTTCTTCCATGACAGGGTCAATGAGTATAGCTTCATGACTTTGAGTATCGGCTAAGAGATATGTGTAGGTACAGCTGGGCACGGAGAACAGCTAAGAAAATAGATTGGCACATAAATTATTTATATTAATATATTGGCGGACACTTGTCCGCAAACATAAGTTTGTGATGTTTTTCCAATTTTTTTTTATGTGAATACTGCATAAGAATCCCAAGTGTCCGGAGCCAATTGGACTATGGCATCCCCAGTTGGGGTATGTTGTGAGACTGAAGGGAGTGGGGAAAAGAAGGAGATGGGGAGGAGGAAGGTTGGGAAGTACCTGGCTATTTAGATCTGGTTACTTAATATGGTTAGTGCCATTGCAAGCAATGTTTCGATTCTTAATGGTGGTCCTTCACTAGGGTAATAGTTTTTTTTTGTATCTACCACAAACACCTAAATAATGTTGGAAATAATGAAGTGTCAAATTCAAAGTAAAGAATGTGACAACATTAATTTTATTGAACTTTCTGTTTTTTTATTAAAGTTTAGAGGCGAGAAAATGTTTTTTTTATTTATTTTGATTATTTTTTTTAAACAAAAATGTTGTTAGATTTGTTTAAATATTTCAAAACAACATGGGTACTTCCTTACTAGAATTTAATAAACTTTAAATAATTCTTAAAAGTTTCTAAATGGGTAAGTACCATCGATATAAAGTGGTCGATGGTGAGTATCTATTACTTATAAAATAAAACATGTCAAAACAATACGACATGTCGTATCACTAAATAAACAGAGTTTGAAATCAAGTTTCTACTAACCTGTCGAACCATGAAGTCCGCAGAGAACGGTATTTTCTCGGCCAAAACTTTAGATTCACAGTGATGAAACCGAATCAGGGAACTCTTTATGAGTTTTGAAAGTAACATGAATTTGTTTGCAGTTAAAGCCATGGTAGGTTAATTAGAATTAGAGATACGGAATTCTTAACACCGGTCGCGTCAGGTACTGCGCTACGAATGCACGAATCACAGTTATTTAAAATCTGATGTTTTATTTGATTACGAACTTTGAAAAGTCACGTAGGACCCAGGTTTGATAGCACGTAGCACCATCGTAAACGTCAAAAAATCTACCATAACAAAATTTAAATATTTCACACTTTACTTTGTCAGTGTCAAAATCAATAGATGGCAGGCTAAGCAAATAAAGGAAACTCCTTTATTTTCAATAAATAATCCACATCCTGGACTTTAGCGTAACGCCATCTTACGTAGTTGAGTTGAATCAACAAATTATTTCCAAACACGACGGGTAGGTACCTACCTATATTCAAAGTTTTCATTGAAATTTATTATTTTCCAGAGACAAAAAACAAATTGTTGTGTTAGATTTTAATGAGCAGACCTTTCATTATTGAAATAATGTTTTTATTTTAACTAAATCTCTCATCACTCATAGCAAAAAAAAAAACAGCTCTTGGAAGAATGAACGAAAAAGCTTTTATTAACCATCGCTAGATGTCAAACTAAATATATTCCCCTCTATCATTTATTGTTTTTGTAAGTTATTTTATTGAATTACTAGACTTTATCCATAATATAATGCTACAAACTATTGTGTTCTCAAAATTAAAGGTCCTACCCCTAACCAGAAAATTTAAACAACATTTTCGATTTTTACGAAAAATACACACTTGTTCCAAACAAAAACAAAAGAAAATACTTAACGTTTTTGCTATTTAGACCTTGACATTCTTGTGTCACACAAAATCCTAAATTTCTGTGCCATTTGAGCCACAACCATTCAATGCATATACCAGGAAATTAAGAAAAATGAAACAATATGTATTGAAATATTAAAAACCTACAAAATTATTAATCGCGGAAAGATTTTCAAGTAAGTTGATTTTATGCCGTTTTTTTTCTCTTAATAAATGTCAAATTGTCAATGCTTTTCTTTACATACATAAACACATTATACGTTTTCCATTTGAATGCGTTGGTTTTCGTAACATTAGAATATTGTAATGATCACTGATTGTTGTGATCCTATCTTCATTTAATTTTACAGGAATAATTTCAGAAAGTTATTTTTTGTGACTTTTACGATTAAAATCATAATTAATTATTTTGATTTTGCGATAAAGATAATTCCTTCCCGGCAATCAAGGCATATTTTTCGTTTATATTCAAGTTTTCCACCATATTTTATTTTATATTATTTTCTTGCCGTCGTGTTGGTCTTCTGATACGATCGACCAATCAGAGCGCCTTTCCATACAGAGCGCGGTTCATAAGCGGTTCATAGAAACTGGTTGGAGTTATAGTGATGTCATGCACGAAAACTGTTTAGGACCAGGTGCAAAATTTCCCCACATATTCCCCAGATAGAGAAAGTCACAACAAAACCAATGAAATTTTACTTTATATCATCTTCTAGGAGGGAGGTAGGTAATGAACTAAATGAAACAATAAAACTTAAGTTTAACCACTTATAATTTATTTTATAAGCCGGCTGGTTTTGGAATTACCTTTATTTTATTAGGGAAAAATATACACTAACTTAACAATGTTACAAAATCATGAGAGAACATATACATTAGGCGTCAAAATGAAGCTGGGATCGTTACTCGGGTTTATCAATGAGTGGTGAAAAGGAATATATTTTAGATAGGGCAGTAAGATTAATTTTTTGGTTGTTAATTGTAGACTCATTAGATTGCTAAATTGTCTAAACTTAGATCCCACCATCCTCACTGACCCCCACCCATATTTAGACATCTAAAATAAATATTTTTCTATGATTTTGTAATATTTTAAAGTTATAGCATATATTTTGCCCGAATATAAGAACAGTTGTTTCTAAACCAGTTGACTTATAAAAAAAGTGGTTAAAACAAAGTTTTATTTCATTATAATGGACAGCCACAAAGTGATAACTTCTTGCAATAGTATAAGATAAAATGACTAAAATGTTTTTTTTTTGTAAGAAACAAAGTTGCACTATTTACTTTCAGTTGTTGGTGCATAAAATAATATTTTTCTATTCGTAAAAAAATGCTGAAAATAGTGTATTATCTGTAAATATTACATTTGGAATAGAAATTAACCGGATTTAGAAACAAAATCTCTTTTGGTCTTTAAAAAAAAATCCCCAGACCTAGGGAAATTTCCGTAGACATCACATCACTGTTGGAGCATGCGCGCTGGCCCAGCTGATGTAAACAAAGTAAACGTCAGTTTTCAATCGGAGTCCGGTTAGACGGGGCAAGCTCTTGTCGAACGCATCCGAAAATAAAACATTATTATATTGGAGTAATGCATTGAAATAAGCACAAATTAACATTGAATACTAATAACAGTTTGCGGACTTTATTATAAGCATTGTTAGCGAGGACGCAGCGCGAATTCAATGGCGAATAGCTAGCATAATATACGATAAAATTGATGTGTTGTGGATATTACATACAAAGTGTTTTTTTATACTTTTTAGTGACGATATAAGATATCTCGGAGACAAAGGATTTATGTTTCCGCGTACGGGAGAAGAGGTTGTACGGAGGTGAGATTCATATTATTTAATATTTTATCTATTTATATTTTTGTTGTTATGTAAGGATAGGTAAATAATAACACAGAAGTGGGTGTTGAATATTCAACACGTAAAAAATACACTTCCCCGTTATCTTTGATCTTATTGTTTATGTGTAATTTCTATGTTGTTTTATTCTTTTGAAACTCCTACTACATACATATTGCTTTATTGATGTTAGCGTACATATCGTAAACACGTAATAGATTCTTATTTGCATCATATAAGAAACATTCGTAACGAAAAAATTTTTTTTTGAGATTTGTGAAAATGTTTTGCTGTTGTCATCGAGGTAATTACAGCTATGGTTGTTTTAGATATATTCCGAAGAGTCTAATGCTAATTAATTGCCATTTAAAGCTTTATTGACCCAAGGTCGTTGGTTAGCAAAAGGGAGATTTGAAGTACTATTTTCTCAATGTCTGAACTGGCAGGTTTGAACACGTCGGCAAAATAATTATAACTTCGAGGTTTCAAATAAATTAAATGCAACAAACGGTTCTGTCAAGGACATTGAGTTGGAGGAATGTCGGAATAGAATCTATAATACCTAATACACATATTATTATATATCGATTGATTCTACATGCAATGGTAGGTTTCCGCGGTGTAGTGGTTCTGACTCTTGACTTTGGAACCGGAGGTTGGGAGTTTAAATCCCTTTATCGGAGTCGTGGAACCTGGGTAAATTATCCAAAATGGAGTAAAAAATAATATGTCGAGGGAAAGGGTCGAAAACCAAATAACTTTACAAAAACATAACTTTATTTAATTACCTATGTATAATATTTATATTAGCTACATACTTTTAATTTTATTAGACTGTATTCACTGTACAATGATTAGGTATTTATGGCTTGAAAATTGATGAAGGTAGACTGAATGCTGCAGAAATAAGATCCCTGAGGCGTATGTGCGGTTAAACCATGTATGACCGTGCTAAAAAATGTGGATATCCGGAAAGAATGCAAGGTTGCTGCAAGCGTAATGAAAAGGATTAAGAAAGGGACGTTTAGATGTTTTGGGCATGTAAAGCGGATGAACGAAGAAAGGAGTGGGAAAATAACATATGACGCGAAAGCGAATGGAAGAAGAAAACACGGCAGAGTCAGAATAACAGAAGAGTATGTTACAAGACGATGTATAAATGTGAATGAAGCAAGGAGTGTGTGCAAAGACAGAGTTGTATAGCGGTCCATCCTCTCTGCCTATCCCTGCGGGGAAACGGCGTGATGGTTAATTAGTTGTTTTTTAGAAAACATTCTATATTTAATTTAAATGGTCTTTGTGTTTTTGGGTATTCTACAATTTTTGAATCAATCATTCAGTTTTTCCTTATTTTAAAGTTTCAATAGTATTTTTTTTTTCGTGCAATACCCAAAAAAGTTTTCTGATCCTTTACTTACCTCAGGTAGATGGATTCCAACGTTTTGGAAAGGTATATAGTGACATCTTTAGACGTTCATAAAGTTCGTAAAAAATCCTGAATATGACATATTTGTCATGCCTCTTTTGCACCGCGTCGGATATTGAACACGCAGTGTAATAAAAACAACAAAAAAGATGACAGCAATTAGGATAATTGATGTTAAAAGGTAAAGCGGGTCAAGTACCTTTCGCCAACAAAGTTCGGCGGAATAATATTCGCATGAACCAACTGGTGCGCTATTGGCTCCCTGATCGTGTCTGCATCAGTCTGGGGAGCGTAAGCAGTGACGATGGTGAGTCGCTGTGAGTCACTTGGCTTGGACGTGAACCTCGCAGTGTGCAGTCAGACGCCCTGCCGCCACCCACCCGTGCCCTTATTGAGGTGCAGAATAATACCGGATCAAGTAACAATTTACTGGCTCAGAATAAGAGTGGAGCACGTCATAATTTTTAATTATGGTGGTAAACTCCTTTTCCCAAGATTCAGAGGTCGCGGGTTCAATTCCAGATTCGAAGTCATTTATGTGGTTTTTCTCACATATCGTCGCCGGAAAGGCAAAAGGGCTGAAGCGCCATTTTGGGAAGCCTACACCAGAGCACTTTAAAGTTTTTTTGTTTGTTTTTACAAGGAAATTCATAAGTTCTCAGTACCTGATTGGATTTAGAAAAAAAAGTTAACACAGGTAACTCAATACTCTCACTGAGTTACCTGAAGCGACAAAAAGCTAAAATAGTCCCTAACTTTTGTCGCTTGGTAAATATATATTTTAGATGGCTGAAGGGTCACAAAAGCCTTCAGAATTAAACTAGAGTTCGATGCAGAAAAAATAACTAATCAAAACTGCATATTTATTTCATTTTTGACCAAAGTGTCGCTTAAGCCCCTTTCTCCTTCCAGCGAAGATATTTACCTCATTCTAGAGTGGAAGATTCTTTCTGTATTGCCCTGACACCACCATTCGGAATCTAAACGGTGTTTAAAATGGCTTTAGCAATATTTTTGATCAGATCTGAATAGCCAGGTACTTTCCAGCCTTTCTTTACATCTCCCCCCCCCCAGTTTATACTTTTTTTTTTAATAGTACGTACAGTATAATAATACATACACACTCCTTTAAAATCAATATCATGACTCACCTTAAAAATTAAGTTTAATTTAGTTCTTAATATGTAGATTCTATATCTTCAAACTTGTCATTTACTTATATATATATATATTATTATTATTATGTATGTACTATATTTTCGATATTAACATGTTACTATGTAGCTAAAAAACCACTTTTGCAAATTGCTATCCCAACACAGGCTTATGCCTAGTGGGACGGGCAATTTACCAACAAATAAAAAATAGTGTATGTTCAAGTAAAATAATTAAAAATAAAATAAATAATATATAATAATACTTATGTTCCAATATAACTCTAAAATTAATATTTCTTAGCATAAATTCATTACCTACATATTTTAATAACTTCATTCATTTTTTTCATCTAATTTAATATTATTTAGCTGTGCTAGTTTAATACTTTAAACATACATTTTTTTTACTTATTGATGTTTTCCGATTCCTTATAACATAAGTAATCAAAAGACACGCATAAGTAATTTTATTTTATTTTTTTGACTTGTTATAGTATTGAACTAGCACAGCGATTTGGTAATTCGTAAAATATTTATATGGCTCCGTACATCAATGACTTGGTGACTAAAATAATACAAATGTACAAAATAACAGTATTTTTATGTTCACATTCTAAGCCTAGGTGTAAATTTGGATCTTACGAAAATGGATTCTATTATTTTTTTATGTTTTTGCAATTCACTGAAACTAACCACAAAATGGCTGGTTTTCCGTCCGACGCCCAGAGAATGCAGGAGATAGTGGATTACAGATTAAGATATTCAACTATCAAAGCGTCTACTGCACTCTAAAACATTGCGCCGTCTCACGGAATACTTAAATGTCTGAGTGTGTTCAGAATTCAACATATCATCGAAACCGCAATTCCAAATTCTTTCAAAGTTTATCCACCCTATCATTCCTGATACAAAGGCCGCCGGTGACCTCACCGGCTTCCCAGCGGCGCGGGGTGACCATATATTCCCTTTGGCGTCGGGTGCAGTCCGGGTGCAGCGAACCAGACGGCGATGGTAGAGGATTATTATATATATATATTACTGCACTTATTATAGAGATTCTAGTTGCAGTATGACTGTGCACTCTGACAGCCTTTGTTAATCCGGAAAATTTATTGCATGTAGTGAAATAGATACGTACGTACTAGACACATTATATCCGACGAGAATTAATAGCCAAAGCGAGACAATTAAAATGGCCAGGATGGTGGTAGTACAGTAGCGACGGCCATAATCGAGATATCCATTCCTAAATTATAAAAATTTAAAGTAGTTAGTCGATAATATAATTTTATATTAAAGTGATCGACATTCATTTCTGGTGAATTACTTAGTACAAATTTTATGACAGCATGAGTGGATGATGGTGTAAGGCTTGGTTCCCACTACGGACGTCGGGTCGACCAATATATCAGAGAAATAATATACCAGGAGGGATAGCTTTGCGAAACAGTGTAGTCAGAGTTCTTGACTTTTTCCTTACTCGGGCGTGGCTAGGGTTTTCGTGGACACACCTTTTTACATCCATTCATAGCACATGTCGACATAATGTAACGTTTATTTGTATAACCACTTTATCACAGTATTGTTATCAACAAAAATATAGGATATAATCTAAAAAACCGTTGAGTTGTGCGCTGTTATGTCGCATAGCAAAAAGTAGTGGGCGGAGTCGCCGGAGACGCAGGAGACGGAAAACATGCTTACATACCGAATGATGGTGTTATATTATGTGAGAACTTGTCTTGTCTCTTTCTCTCTCACAGTATACGACGTAAAAACCCGGAGAAAGTGATTTATCGTAAATTTGTATAGGTTGGGTAAAAATATTTAGCTTTTTTTTTCGTATATATTCTTACTCCAAGACTCGGAGTAAGAATATCTATGGAGAGAGAGCTAATTTTTTTTACCCAACCTAAACAAATTTGCGACAAATTATTTTTTCTGAGTTTTTAGGTCGTATACCGTGAGAGACAAAGAGACGACAAAATTTTGGCAAAATTTTACACCGCTTCAAAGTATTGTAACCATGTTATTTGACTCGTGCGTCTCTCGGGACTCCGCCCACACGCTTTGATGTGCAACTAAAGTGAACATAACTCAACGGTTTTTTAAGTTATATGGTATATTTATTTTTATAAGAAAACTATGAAAAAGTGGTTATACGAATAAACAAAAACATTGTATCGACATGTGCTATGAATGGATGTATAAATACCGTAACCCTAGTCTTAGCCACGCCCAGGTCCAACCGAGTCAGTAAAACCTAGTGAAATCTGACTACAGACCGATCTACAGCGTTACCTCTTGTATATTAATGCTCTAAGCTCCAAGACCAATATCGAATGTGGCACGCCTCTGTTCACACTACACGATAAATGTCGGTTCGTTAAAACTTATGTCCTGGAGTTGTGGAAAAACAAATCATGCATTTTATTCTTCGATCCATTATTTTCAAAAGTAAAAAATCGAAGAACACACAAAAACGTGACTAACCTTTCCAGTTGTCAAAAACAAACCACTAATCCAAAATGGCTTATAATGCTAACATATGATAAACATATGTGTACCAACATAACAAAAAAAAAACAATAATCGAATGTACACAGCCTGCGAAAATTCAAAATTCACCTTTTCTTTTGAACAGGCTGGTCAATTTTTTTTAGTCGTTTGTATCTGAGCGAATAATTCAAAACATCATTTGACGCCCATTACTAGATACTAGAAGAAAATAAGTTGACCTCTAATTAATTGTTTTCATTAATAATTATCAGCATTGAACCATTAACGTTTTATATTTTTAACATCATTGTGTCTACTAAGATCACGCAAACCATTATCCTTAATTAAAACACTTTTAGGTTTTCTAACGTAAATACGTGATATTCTATAAAATAAAATAAATGTAAGGAGATATTTTATCATATTGCGTTGTTTACTGTAAAATGCTAATAGTTTTTTATTGTTAGAAATTACGCAAACATAGCCTCACGCCTTGCAATTTTATGCACAAAGATGTACATAGATTTTCTAGTGTTTATCTAGTGGCTATCACGATGCAAACAATGATACCATCATGTATTTATTTCATTCCGGTGCGTGGTATCGCATTTCAGTTTTATAACCATTGCATGTGTTATATTCACATTAGAAACACGGCCTCCATGGTCGAGTGGTAAGACTCTCGACTACGAACCGAGAGGTCACGGGTTCAAACACGGCGTGCGCAAATATTTTTTATTTATTTAACATGTGTCATAACACACTCAATTCATATAAAATAACACGGTTTATTATAGTATATAAGAGTCACTTTCCAGAGTGGTAGATACACTAAGTATCGCCCTGGTGAAAGACCACCATTCAGAATCGAAACGTTGCTTGAAATGGCTTTAACCGTGTTTGGTGACTAGATCTGAATAGCCAGGTACTCCCAGCCTTCCTCTTCCCATCTCCTCACCCCCCCCCCCGCTACCTTCAGCCTCTCGACACACCCCAATTGGAAATGCAATAGTTTCACTGGCTCTAGACGGTTGGGAGCAGTTAGGACTCTTGTGCGGTATTCATTATAAAAAAATTTTTTTTTATGTCATTTTCTCGTATTATGTTTTGTCTATTATATATAGAATATAAATACTATCCGTATTGTATTTTGTATTCTTGATTCTTATTATGCCCTGGTGTTTAACTTAGTATTTTTTTTTAAATAAATGACAATCATTTTAAATATAATCTGAACTACAAGATATTTCTAATGCGTTGAATCTAATGGTCTCCTTATAAAAAATCTTACAAAATAGTTCGGTGGACATCGATATCCTTAGCGATGTGATCGTTGAATTGTACATGAACTCTGTTTTCTCAGTCAGTTGACCTCTTCTTTACTTCCTGAACTTCCTTGTACGGTAGGTGGCTTGGCGAATGCCAACTCTTTAAGGTATTTCTAGAAAAAACTGGTACATTTACAAGTTCGCTCGGAGCGGATCAAATGCCAGAACTATCAAACTGATTGCATGTGTGTTCGACAGTACATAACTTTTAAAAAGTTATTGTTGGTTGATGGCATTTCCGTCATATTGTGATCATTTAATGTTGATAAATTTAATTACTCTTATCGAATACCATATAAGTTGGTTTTTAACTTAGAGTATTTAGAGTGGTATCTATCCAAGGCAGTGTAGTCAGTTTTTGATAATTTTTACCGGACTCGGCGGACCTGGGCGTGACTAAGACTAAGGTTAGGGTATTTATACATCCATTCATAGCACATATCGACATAATGTTTTGTTTAGTCGTATAACCACTATTTCACAGTATTGTTATCAACAAAAATATAGCGTATAACATAAAAAACCGTTTAGTTGTGTCAAGTTTAGTGGCACAATAAAAAACCAAAACAAACAGTGATATAAACATTAATTCGAGAAATCTCGTATCACGCCAGATTCGTTTATTTTAACTCCCGGTCAATTGTTTTTGGTATTTTTTTATTCGTTGATAATAATATATAATCTAATATAATAGTTTCTTCTGTAATTTTATAAAAGGCTGTTGGAGCAATATCTTTTCAAATGACTACAATAAAATGGGCTTCTGTATTAAAAAAACAAATATCCGTTAAAGAATGAAGCCTAAAGACCTCAAAGGTATTGAAATATTGCCCTGTATGCCTTTACTATAGAAATACACGGTAGCTTCATCAATCCATTTGATTGAATGAATTCTTAGGACCTTTGTCTAACTGAAAAGAAGTATCACAAACATACGTACTTTTTTTTTGTATACAGTTTATTTTTATCAACATTAATATTGTCGATTATATATGTCGTCCAGGCTGTGTGTTGATTCTCCGTTCAAAATAACCGGTTTTTCCTCACAACAGTAACAATTTGTTTGACCGAGTTTAGTTCCGTTCCACAACACGTCTCAAATGACGACCTCCATGCTCGAGTGGTAAGATGCTCGACTGCGAATCCAAAGGTCGCGGGTTCAAACCCGGCGTGCGCATATAACTTTTATTTTAATGAATATGTGTCACAACACATTTAATTCCTATAAAATAATATAAGGTATATTTGCGGCACGTTCCAAAGTGGTAGATACTCATAGTATCGCCCTGGTGAAAGACCATGCTTGATAATCGAAAATTTACTTAAAATGGCTTTTCAGCCGAGTTTGATGACCCGATCTGAATAGCCAGGTACTTCCCAACCTTCCTTTTCCACGTCTCCTTCTCCTCCCCGCTATATTCAGCCTCACAACATACCCCAATTGGGGATGCCGTAGCCTCACTGGCTCTAGACGGTTGGGAGCAGTTGGGACTCTTGTGCGGTATTAACTATAAAAAATAAAGTCTCAAGTAATAGATTAAGATAAGTTTCTAATCTCCTTAATTCTTTACTCTCTCCTTCCTTCGAATGTTCTTTCTGACATCAATATACAATAGTTATTCTTCTAACCATGGAGATTAGGGCGAGAAAGAGGCGATTATTCGTATGACGAAATTGGACAATTATTGAAAATGTCTTCATTAAAAAAGCGCAGGAAAGATTTTGATTTCATAATCATTTACAAAATTATTAACTGTTTTACTGACTCATCTTCTCTGTTTGCAACTTATCCAGTTCAAAATTCCTTGCCGTAGACTCAGAAACAATGAATTGCTGTTCCTCAATCATCACAATACTAATTATGGGTATAATTCTCCAATGTCCAGAATGTCAAGATTTGTTAACTCAAGCCGTGGTCTTGAAATTTTTGGTAACAGTCTAAATGATTTTTGTCATTCTTTACGACTCTACCAAAACTTTGACTAGACCAAGGCTTAAATTTTCTCTCTTACGTTTATTTTGTCCTATTTTTGTCATCGCTTCATTTATTATTATTTTACTTGAACATACATTTTTTATTAGTTGTTAAATTGCCCATCCCACTAGGCATAAGCCTGTGTTGGGATGGCAATTTGCAAAAGTGGATTTTTAGCTACATAGTAACATTATATACGAGTATGTGCTATTCCTTCTCTGTTGCTTTTTTTCCATTTCGTGTTTTTTATGTATTTTTTGTAATTGGACTTTAGTCCGATAAATAAATAAAAAAAAATAACCGTTTCTCCCTTGATTCATGTTACCATTTTCTAGCAGAAGTGATATAAAACAAGATACTTCTTGGATGGCTCTTCTCTCGTTTCTTGTTTTTTCTATTTTTGTTCCCATGTATATACCGGCTGCCAATTCGGATCGACGCGATTGGATCAGCATTATGCAACTAAGACCGCTGTTAAAAGTGTGTTACCGTTACTATCCACTCTGTCATTATGTGAGTGTGCACTTTGCATCGACGGTGACGTGTGTATTGTGCATTTGTTCGAACCGGAAGAGCGAATTGCAGATGTCTGGCCTAACGAATCACCGGGTTCCCAGTCATTATTTAATTAGAATGTTACCCAACGTATTTATATCACAACATGACATGTGTCCTAGGCAGCTTCTGACAAACCTCTAACTAGCGAGTGTCCAGAATGATTAATCTAGTGTTGTTTAAAGACATGAAAAAATAACTTCAATAAAAGCACCGGTGCTCATAATCTTCACAAAAATGATCATGGCATTAGATCAAATAATTCAGAAGCTCTAGAAATAAAGAAAGCCATTAAAATGAATAGTCATATTCTTAATCAGGTAAATTTGTCCATTAGTCCAATATTATGTGTATTTCCCGTAAACTCATAAAATTTATCATAATTCTTTAATCACCTTTTCATTTCATATAATCTGTCACTTTCTCTCTGTTCCTTTGTTATAATTTAAATGTTATTCTATTGTTTTTTTTTATTGATTTGTTATTTTATAATTTCTTCTCCCTCTGTATGTATATATAACCGCACACTTTGTATTTTCTGTTTAGTTTAATGTTGTACTCTGATGATGCTTAGGCTAAGCGAAACCAGTCGGTTATTAAAAAAAATAAAATATATTCTTGGTCTAATACAAAGTTATTTTTTCATTTCTTTAAATATGTAAAGTAACCACAAAGTGATTGCTTTCTACGAAAAAAATAATTAACATTGTTTTGTCAATAGTACGGAGCTTATTATTTATTAGAGTACAATTCAATAGTTTGGTCCCCAAACTATCATATCCACATTTAAAAAAAATGTTCTTTTAATATTTTAGAACGTTTTTACTAATTGACATTGTTTTGAACTTTTTTTAAGCAGCATTGCTTTTGATAATCAAACAAAGGTAAGAAAAGGCATTGAAAAAAAATAGTCTTTTAATGTTATGAGAGATGGTCTGTCATCGTCGACTAACGCTTTCTTTGTAAACATAACATATTTGAAAAGAAAGTGAAATAAGTAAATTCGAGTTTAGTTTCCATTTCTTTTAAAGTATGATTAATGTTGACGTACATCGTTTTGGCTCTCAGCTTAAAAATAGAATTATTTAAACTATTAGCTTTTCTAGCTAATGCACAGATCCACAGTTTTATCGGTGCAATTGGGGCGTCGCTACTGTAGACTTTGTGCAGACACCAAAAATCTATAGTTGGATTTATAAACAATGTTCACTCATTCGTCAGATTCTCCTTTGGCAACCTGAACAGAAATTTTGTACATCTGTACCGTCTCTTTCTACTTAAAAGTCTCTACCTACCTTTATTAATTTATTTTGGCTGTTATTGTAAAATAACTTTCACGAGCAATATCTACTTCTACGCCTAGGTTTTAAGATCAATGTTTCGTTTCGTTCTGGTCCATTAAAATGGTCCCACTTTAATTCCCTGCGGAATACCAATCAACGATATTTTTTCAATTATGTATATTGGGTACAATAATACGTGTGTTTTGAACTATGACTGGTATTGCATCTTTATACCGTGCAGTGGTGGCTTTAAATTCTGCAGCTGTCGATATGAATAATTTTGAATAATTTGTTAACCGATCGTTTTGTAGTTCAAATTACCCACTTAACTGTCAAAACGCAAACGTTCACTTTTCAAATTGTTTTTGTGACATTTATCTAATCTTGTCTACGATATTAAATTTTGTTTATAAATAACAAGTTTGACGTTGTTTTACTATAGTGTATTAGTTACTTATGATTCTAGGCCTTTGTTTATAACTGTCCATTAATTTTATTTGTGTTTTCAATATAGCGTGTCTGTCAGCCATATTTATTATGTTTTGATAATTAAATAAATGAGCAAGTAGTTACAGTGCTATTTAATATATATGTAATTACCTGCTTTACATAAGTTTTAAAATATAGTACTTAGAACATAAATGAATTCAATTTCAAAATTGAATTTATTTATAATTTTGTCGCAGACATCTAAGGGGAAATCTACAAAAGATAATATCCCGATGTGTACCTATTATTACGATTTTAAGATATTTTACGAAACCACCAATGTAAATATACCTTCTATAAAATACATTAACCAAACAAAGACGGGAAAATTAAAGAGAAAATTCAAAAATAGCTAACTGTTAAAAATAAAGCTGAGAACTTTAGATATTATAAATATATATATTTTAAACCCACACACCCATCTCGTGTAACCCGTCTCCCAGAAGGTAATAAAACTACCCGAATGTATTTTTCAATATTATTGTAAAGCCGCCTCTGCCAGCAATAAAACAAAACCTAAAGTCACAGATGTTCACTATGAGACTCAATAAGCGTCCATTCCGGACACTAATAGTAATAATGCCATAGATTTACTTAAAATTGTACCAGTCTGAAGATGCCCGTTATAAGGTAAAACCGGTCAGGTCTTAAATAAAAAAAAAATAGTGGAATAAAGTTAAAAAAATTGTATTATTAAAATCATTGAAAATAAATTATGTATATACGTATGAGTACAATGCATTTGTATCACAATCTGCGTAGGTACCAATATAGGATCCCGCTAGTTTTCAACAATAATGAACTGTCAAAGCATGTCATGGTGGAAGAGAAAGTTCATTCGGTTGGACGTTTGTTTATTCTAATTCATTTTCCAGTGCATAAACCCTGATTAACTGCTATGATACATAATGTAGCTGCGCTTCGGAATCGTCTATTTTAATTTCGTATGAATATAATTATTTCTGGTTACTCGTTTCTAGCGGTTACCAACATTTTTTAAGGAACCATTTTCGCGTAAACTATTTGAATCCTTGACCTTAATTAGTGATGGAAATAATCGAATACGGACAACGTCGATTTCCAAATTGAATGATATTTATTATTTTTAGAATACATTCTTTTTGTGATTATGCGGAATTTTTAATACCATATATTTAGATATTAATTATTGAAATAATATCATTAATCTTCAACGTAAATATGAAATAGAAAAAATAACCGTCGTGATCGATACTCGAACTCGGAACCTCTACTCTATCCGGAAGTAACGCTTCTGCCAATAGAGCCACCAAGACCTTATAAGAAACCGGCATTTTTAATCGATCTAATTCTTTATTTGAAAATTATTAATATCATTTTTTATTCTTGGTTGCCATTTTTTGTATGGTATAAAGTAAAAAAAACATATTCATATTTAGGTTTCTTTTTTATTTTTAAATATTTTATACTATTTTTGTATTGATTTTGGAATCGCTGCTTTAATATCCAAGTATATATGTCAAAATGCCCACATTCCACTGAAAAATAATGCAGTTTTTTCGTAGTTTAAAAAATGTCTTACTTTGAACATAGGTACGTAAATTAATTCTGGAAAATAACATGACTGTACCAGACGTTATGTCAGCACATTGACTATAAATTTTAAGGGGCCAGTTTCTTCAAGTCAATCAGCGAAGCGGGCCTGGGTCGGTTGCAGCAAGTCGAAGTTCCAAAGGCGGGAGAAGGCGGATGGTCCAGGGAAAAGCAGTCAAACGAAGTTGTAGAGTCCAGGCGGGAAGAAGCGGTCAGAAGCGTAGAGTCAGGAGAGCTGATGTCGGTAGAGATGCTGAGAGTGTTCTACTTTGGACCGGTTTGGGCCCTGTATTTATATCCCCGGCCCAGCATCCGCTGGACCCGGGATTCGGGCGCTCAAAACGCCCGGTTTCTTGCGAGCTCTCCTCTTTGAGAGCTCGTAGCTCCCGCTAGCATTTTTCTAGCGGGAAGGCAACATATACCAACATCAGCTCTTTATGACCTTTCGTTTCCAATAAACCACTTCTTCCCAGCATTTTTATTAATCTCAAAGTTTTACAATTTACAAATTACTAGGGGGGTTACATAAGGGGTGGTGGTACATGTTTTGTCTTATAACTACTTAATTAACATAATTACAACTTTTTATTTTATACAATTATGTAGTAGGGAATTCAGCCGTCAGATCTGTGTACTTTTTTTATTTATCGTACCGATAACTGAATTCCCGCTAAGCTAGTTTACAAATTAATACCTAACCATAATTACGCAATAATAAGATTTTGAAATACGCCGAATCTCTGCCTAGCGCTCATTGGCTACGGATCGGTCCATTGTCCGAGACGGCCAGCCTCCGGGCGCTAGAGAGGGGATACGGCGTAAGTACTGCCAGTCCTAGTAAATTGTTTGTCAAACGGCCGGTAGAGCGCCATAAGCTCTCGGCCGTCTTTGGGGAAGGGTCGGAGCTAGCTTGTTGTATTGCTTAGCCTCTGATCGTTGTGGAGTGGGACGTATATAGCGCGTACCCCGCCGCTAGGCACGTCAGATGAGTCCGGCTAAGCGGCGTAAACATAGCTCCCGGGCAGTATTTGCTCGGGAACAACAAAACATGAAATTTTAACATTATTATTTACACTTAATGCTAAAACATATTTAATTATTTATTATCACTCTAATGAGCAGCCGGTGGAGGCTCAAAGCGTCCGATACAATGACTCTTATCAAATGGATCAAGGGTCCCTGGTCCAGTGCGGCCTTTTTTTACAATTCTTAATTGTCCGCACCTAGTTTATACAAAATTATTATAATAAGCAAAGTCAGCGGGCCAACATAACCCTTTTGTGTGTTGAAACGGGGGACGGGGTGACAATAAATTTAGGCTCGTTTGTATTTGCCAAACGTGCGGCCATCAATGCTGCCTGTAGCTGTAGGCGCGGGATGGAAAGGGGCTTTTTTATGCCACTTTAAACTTGCTTGCCAGGAAGGTTGAATGTGTACCTTCCTGGGATTTTTCAGTGAGGTTACGATTGTGCAACACTTTAACTTTCTTGTCACAAAAGGCTAATAGCTGTTCAACACTGTTTTATCCCTCAGGCAGCTTCTCGGGGTAGACTCGTCGCTATGGCAGAGGAGTTGTAGCCGGTTCGTCCATTTTTGGACGCAATCTTTTTTCACTTTTTCATCCCTTTTGGACGTAATATGTTTTCACTTTGGTCCCTTTTGGACATACATATTTATTTTATTTATTTTGTAGAGAAAACGGTCGCCTGTAGAATTTAATACTAGGCACAGTTTCTCTTGTTTTTTACTGCCCAGCTGCGTATCGATGCGGCCGGTTCGGCGCGCCGTTTGGACGGCACTTCACCAATAGGAGCGGGGCAGTTGGGCGCTCAGTTCTTCTGTAGAAAGCCCCCTTTTGTAAGAAGGGTGCTCTCATCTCGTACCGTGGCGGTGTCGCAGGGCCGTGTTTTGTTAGCCGTGAGGGCTTCTACCCTTTGCGTGGCTGCGTCCATGCGGGCCGCTGACGTCACGCCGGGCGAGTCAATAACGGAACTTTGTTTTATTGACACAGAGAGGCGATCTGCTTCGTTCGGTTTGCCGATGACGTTGAGCGTGACGTCATCTTCGGTTTGTTTGCTACCTCCGTGTAATATCCAGGCGGCACGAGATAGCATCCTTTGTCTCGCATCCTCACGTACCTCCCTCGACACGATGAGGTGAGCATTATCTTTCCCCAGTAATAACATGGGTTTTATTTGCCGTTTGCCGGCCACTGTTTGTTGCGGCAGGTCAACAAGGTTTTCGACCATATTCGCCGAAAAAATGTTTTTGCCACTGTTACCGCGCACTGATAACTTCACGCGCTGTGACGTATTGTTCGTCAAACGCGTTTCACTGGTCCCGCGTATTTGAAGAGCGCGGGTGAGCCTGCTCACTCCCACTGAATTGAGACACTTGTAACACAGGCGTTTGTCTCTCACTTTTTGCCATCGCTCGTGAACACTTTTCTCTCGGAACACTTGGCACTCGCGAGTTTTGTAGGTGTTTGAACATAGCGCACAGTTCACATTTTTTACCGCACTTTCTTCATTGCGATCACTTTGGGCGAACATTTGCTCGCGGCGAGCGCGCGGCGACCGGGCACTGTCCACTAATCCCAATCTGGGAGTCGCATTTATAAACCCCTTGAGAAAGGCGGATAGTTCTCGGATTGTTTTCCACATCGCGACATTTTTGCCGATCACGGCGGAAAACTTGTGGCGTTTTCGCCCACGCACTTTGACACTTTCACTTTTAATTGTTTTCCACAACGCGAGATTTTTTCCAATCGCGGCGGAAAACTTGTGGCGTTTTCGCCCACGCACTTGGACACTTTTGATTGTTTTCCACATCGCGAGATTTATTCCGATCGCGGCGGAAAACTTGTGGCGTTTTCGCCCACACACTTTGACACTATCACTTTTGACAGTGGCACTTTTGACGGTGAAGCACTTGTAGTATTTTTTATCACTTTTTATTACTTCACCGCCATTATCCGGGCGGCCGTTCTGCAGGTATGTACGCGTGTACCCGACAATTTGTGAGAGCGAGTCCGCTCTATTGTTGACCCTGTCTTGGGTCTGTCGCGCCGTTTCGTCCGCTGTAAGACGACTCGGGAATGTTGCGTATGCACTATTCGCAGCTGGTATTTGATCCATCATCTGCGTATATGTGGTTCCCGGCTGATATTCCCGGGTGTAAGGGGCGGTAGGTATGTTTACAGCTCCCTGGTTCGATGATTGAGGCTGCAGAGGAGGTATCGGGCCGCGCATCGCAACGTGGGATGCTGCTGGCTGACACTCTGCGCCATGTGTGTCACTTTGTGTGACACTCTGAGTAACACCTTGTGTGTCACCTTGTTTGACACCTTGCGTGTCAGTGGCGTAGACTTGAGGCTGCAGAGGGGTGTTTTTCCGTGCATCGCATCGTGGGATGCTACGGGCCGGTACTCTGCGCCGAGCGTGGCGCCTTCCAGGGCGCCTTGCTTTTCAAATGCGCCGATTTGAGGCTGCAGAGGAGGTATCGGGCCGCGCATCGCAACGTGGGATGCTGCGGGCTGACACTCTGCGCCGTGTGTGTCACTTTGTGTGACACTCTGGATAACACCTTGTGTGTCACCTTCTTTGACACCTTTTGTGTCACCTTGTTTGACACCTTGCGTGTCCGTGGCGTCGACTCGAGGCTGCAGAGGGAGTATTTGTCCGCGCATCGCGTCATGGGATGCTACGGGCCGGTACTCTGCGCCGAGCGTGGCGCCTTCCAGGGCGCCTTGCTTGTCAAATGCGCCGATTTGAGGCTGCAGAGGAGGTATCGGGCCGCGCATCGCAACGTGGGATGCTGCGGGCTGACACTCTACGCCGTGTGTGTCACTTTGTGTGACACTCTGGGTAACACCTTGTGTGTCACCTTCTTTGACACCTTGTGTGTCCGTGGCGTCGACTCGAGGCTGCAGAGGGGGTGTTTGTCCGTGCATCGCATCGTGGGATGCTACGGGCCGGTTCTCTGCGCCGAGCGTGGCGCCTTCCAGGGCGCCTTGCTTGTCAAATGCGCCGATTTGAGGCTGCAGAGGAGGTATCGGGCCGCGCATCGCAACGTGGGATGCTGCGGGCTGACACTCTGCGCCGTGTGTGTCACTCTGGGTAACACCTTGTGTGTCACCTTGTTTGACACCTTGTTGAGAGTTGCGGAAGGCTTCGGCCATGATCGCGGCGATTTGTGAGAGCGGATCGGCTCTGTTGTTGACCCAATTCTGGGTATGACGCGCCGTTTCGTTCTCTGTAGGACGACTCGGAAATTCCGCGTATCTTGCATTGGCACCCGGCTGATACTCCGGTGTAAAAGGGGCGGTAGGTATCTCCGTGGCCCCTTGAATTGAAGTTGGAGTAGGCTGGAACGGCTGATGTGCTGGTCCCAGGCTCTCATTGTTGATTGTTCCCGGCTCATACTCCGGTGTTAAAAGAGCGGTAGACATTTCCGCGGCTCCTTGATTTGTCATCTGAGCAGGCTGGTACGGCTGATGTGCTGGTCCCAGACTCCCGATGTTGGTGCTTGTTGAGGCACCTCTTGTAGCACCTTGTAGGGCGCCTTGCACCCTGGCGCCCTGTGTGCTGATGTGAGGCTGCAGAGGGGTTGTCCGGCTTTGCATCGTCGTCACGAATGCTGCGGGCCGGTGCTCTGCGCCGTGATTGTCGCCTTGTATGGCGCCTGGAGTGACTCCTTGTTGGAGTCCTTGGATGAAGTCGCTGTCGGCTTCCTTCGTGATGCAGTGTGGCGGCACGGTGGCAGGCTCCCTGTATGCGGTGAATTCAGGTCGCGGAGTCTGCTGTGATGAGGCGTTTATCGATGAGATAAGGGCCTCCTGCAGCTTCTGGTTGCGGCGCCTCTCATCTCGTAACTCACGTCGTAACTGTCTGATTCTGTCAGCAGTTGCGGCTTCGCTGTCCGACGATGTATCGTGGCTGGCCGTGAGAGCGGGAGAGGCGTCAGAAGGTGCGATTTGCTCAGCAGCCTGGGAGGCAGCCCGGGCCCGGGCTGCCGCGGCAGCCGACGAGGTAGGCGGCTGGGCGTTGGCCCCTATCGGGGGCGCAGTGCTGCTGGCGGCTTGAGAATTTTCCTCAGCGGGTGCAGATCCCTCCGGGATGCTCTTTCCTGAGCGCAGTGTTGGTGACATCTTGGCTGCTGATGAAGACGAGATGATCCTGAATCGAAGGACCACAATGTACCAGACGTTTTGTCAGCACATTGACTATAAATTTTAAGGGGCCAGTTTCTTCAAGTCAATCAGCGAAGCGGGCCTGGGTCGGTTGCAGCAAGTCGAAGTTCCAAAGGCGGGAGAAGGCGGATGGTCCAGGGAAAAGCAGTCAAACGAAGTTGTAGAGTCCAGGCGGGAAGAAGCGGTCAGAAGCGTAGAGTCAGGAGAGCTGATGTCGGTAGAGATGCTGAGAGTGTTCTACTTTGGACCGGTTTGGGCCCTGTATTTATATCCCCGGCCCAGCATCCGCTGGACTCGGGATTCGGGCGCTCAAAACGCCCGAGTTTCTGCGAGCTCTCCTCTTTGAGAGCTCGTAGCTCCCGCTAGCATTTTTCTAGCGGGAAGGCAACATATACCAACATCAGCTCTCTTTATGACCTTTCGTTTCCAATAAACCACTTCTTCCCAGCATTTTTATTAATCTCAAAGTTTTACAATTTACAAATTACTAGGGGGGTTACATAAGGGGTGGTGGTACATGTTTTGTCTTATAACTACTTAATTAACATAATTACAACTTTTTATTTTATACAATTATGTAGTAGGGAATTCAGCCGTCAGATCTGTGTACTTTTATTTATCGTACCGATAACTGAATTCCCGCTAAGCTAGTTTACAAATTAATACCTAACCATAATTACGCAATAATAAGATTTTGAAATACGCCGAATCTCTGCCTAGCGCTCATTGGCTACGGATCGGTCCATTGTCCGAGACGGCCAGCCTCCGGGCGCTAGAGAGGGGATACGGCGTAAGTACTGCCAGTCCTAGTAAATTGTTTGTCAAACGGCCGGTAGAGCGCCATAAGCTCTCGGCCGTCTTTGGGGAAGGGTCGGAGCTAGCTTGTTGTATTGCTTAGCCTCTGATCGTTGTGGAGTGGGACGTATATAGCGCGTACCCCGCCGCTAGGCACGTCAGATGAGTCCGGCTAAGCGGCGTAAACATAGCTCCCGGGCAGTATTTGCTCGGGAACAACAAAACATGAAATTTTAACATTATTATTTACACTTAATGCTAAAACATATTTAATTATTTATTATCACTCTAATGAGCAGCCGGTGGAGGCTCAAAGCGTCCGATACAATGACTTATCAAATGGATCAAGTATTTTTTTACAATTCTTAATTGTCCACCTAGTTTATACAAAATTATTATAATAAGCAAAGTCAACCAACATAGGATATTGTATAATATTATAATATAATATTCGCTTGTACCTAGATTGCATGCAGTGGGTAATTCCTTCGCAGAAATAGTAGATATATTCAACTCCACTAAATCTAGTTACAAGAAGGCTATGATAGCATAGTCTTTCAAAAATACTATTATTTCAATGTATTATCTCTAGTAACTTAGTTATGCTTTTATGTGCTAATTATTTACTCCATGTTATTTCTGTAGCACTATTATTATATATCATCTATTGCACAGTTATGTAAAAGCCCATAAGGGCGTATAATTTAATACACGTATATATACAGCGCCCTTGAGGCGATTTCCACAAAAACGACGCTATACAAATTATCCAAATATTATTATTATAATAAAATAAATATATATTGAAATGTTGGCATGTAGTTTTCGGTTACTCGGTTCCTGGTTCTTTATTTAAAAATATTTACAAAACGTAAGTAGGTAGTTACTTTAAATTAAATCTTCTATTACTACAGTAGATACACGCGCTTCAATGCTTTATGCTGTTCATTGTGCAATTGTGCGTGTCACCCAAAATAGTCCCCTGCATTCAAAATTCTTCCTCATTTTCTCGTGCATTATTTCCACCGGGCAGCAACATCTGTTGTGTTGTCACTGTCAGAATGCGCACATAGATTGTTGGTAGTATTGTAGGAGTAATGGGCGGCGGCGGTAATATAACATAGTTACGCAGCGCTAAAGCGACGAGAAAGCCCGGTTATCCCCGCATAATCTGTCGCCAAGAACGCGCAGAACTGGGTCAAGTTGCACAACCTGTGGGCATCATTTGTAAATAGGCGGGAATTCTGAGTCGCCACATTATATAAATATTTCATAGTTTTGTGTGCATCTTAACTAACGGACTGTTGTCCAATTACAAAAAAATACATAATTCGACAAGGGAAAAAAAGAGCAACAGAGAAAGAACAGCACATACGTAATATTATAATGAAGCAATGACAAAAATAGGACAAAGCATACATAAGAAAGAACATTCAAATCAGAGCCAAGGTCAAGTCAAAGTTTTGGTAGAGTCGTAAAGAATGACAAAAATCATTTAGAATGGTATCAAAAATTTCAAAACCGTGGCTTGAGTCAACAAGTCTCGACATTTTGGACAGTGGAGAATGATACCCATAATTAGTAGAGTGATGATTGAGGAACAGCAATTCATTGTTTCCGAGTCGACGGCAAGGAAATGTTGAACTGGATGAGTTGCAAGAGAGAAGGTGAGTCAGTAATACAATTAATAATTTTGAAAACGCAAATTGAATCAATGTCTTTCCTACGCTTTTCTATTGAAGATTTTTTTTTGTGTTTGTTTAATTTCATCATATGAATAATCGCCTCTTTCTCGCCCTAATATTCATGCAATTTCGCCTAAGAATCGACTTTGTTCGGATTCAATATGATGAATATGAACAGTATAGAAAGAAGACCTAATGAATTTAAATTTCCATAAAGCCCTTTTCACAAGGAAGTAAAATGTTGGGCGCAGAAATTTTTCGGCAAAGGTATACATTTACATTTTACACCGAACGCTATGCGTTTTTTACTACAATCGATTTGTCAATTGTCACACACTTTTTACTCGAAAATTCTCGAGTGGACTCGACGTTCATTCATGCACGGCGATCGTCGAGTTTTCTCGAGAATTTTCGAGCAGACGATTATATTTAGAGGGACGATTAGATGTTGCCTATTGTATACTGATGATGCGGTGCTGATTTCTGACAGTATGGAAGATCTACAGTTTCTCGTGTCCAGAATGAACCAAGTATGTATGCAAAATGAGTTGATGATGAATTTAAGTAAGTCCAAAGTCCGTGGTGTTTGAAAGAGAGAGTACGAGAACAGCGTGCAATATAGTTGTGAATGATGAATACTCGGAGCAAGTGGATGAGTTTGTGTATTTATGAGGTGATTTTCACAAAAACGGCGCTATACAAATCGTCCAAATATTATTATTATTTTTTATTATAGTTTACTCGAGAATTTTCGAGCAGACGATTATATTTAGAAAGACGATTAGATGTTGACTATTGTATACTGATGATGCGGTGCTGATTTCTGACAGTATGGAAGATCTACAGTTTCTCGTGTCCAGAATGAACCAAGTATGTATGCAAAATGAGTTGATGATGAATTTAAGTAAGTCCAAAGTCGTGGTGTTTGAAAGAGAGAGTACGAGAACAGCGTGCAATATAGTTGTGAATGATCAATACTCGGAGCAAGTGGATGAGTTTGTAATATTTGGATAATTTGTATAGCGCCGTTTTTGTGAAAAATCACCTCAAGGGCGCGTATTTATGAAGTATGTTCACAAGAGACGGAAAGGCTGATAAGGATATTGAAAGAAGAGCGAATGCAGGAACTCCATTGATGGAGGACTGAAACGCAAATAAAAAATGTCCAAAGAAGCGAAGCTAGCAGTCCACAATGGAATGTTTATTCCAACCTTGATGTATGGCAGTGAGGCATGGAACTGGCAGAGTAAGGATGAAAGTATACTGAATGCTGTAGAAATGAGATCCCTGAGGCGTGTGTGCGGTAAAACTATGTATGACCGTGTTAAAAATGTGGATATCCGGATAGAATGCAAGGCTGATGTAAGCGTGATGAATAAAAAAAAGAAACGCTTAGATGGTTTGGGCATGTAGAGCAAATGAACGAAGAAAGGAGTGTGAACATAATATATGACGCGGAAGTGAAAGGAAGAAGAAGTCGAGGACGCCTGAGGAAGACATGGTACGATCAAGTGAGCCAAATACTTGAGTCGGGCCATGTGAAGAGTCAGAACAACAGAAGAGTATGTATTTTTTTTGTTTATATGAATACCGCACAAGAGTCTCAACTGCTCTCAACCGTCTAGAGCCAGTGAGACTATGGCATCCCTAAATAGGGAATGTTGTGAGGCTGAAGGTACTGGGGAGGGGAAGGAGATTGGGAAGAGGAAGGTTAGGAAGTACCTGGCTATTCAGATCTGGTCACCAAACACGGCTTAAGCCATTTCAAGATTAAATGTGAATGAAGATGTTTGCCAAGACAGAGTTGTATGGCGGTCCGTCCTCTCTGCCTACTCCTGCGGGGAAACGGCGTGATGGTTTGTTAGTTTGATATTTGTTTCCTTTCAATCGTAAAGATTTCATATAATTATAAATACTTTAAAAAATATGTATCGATTAAGTTATTTATTCATTTCAGTTACATAATACATTGATTGACCGATATTTTATATTATTCCCTTAACACAACTATATTTTTATTGAATTATTTTCATTTGCCAGCACATGAATGTGTTTCGTATGCTAACCTCGCGTGTAGTTGCGTTTTCTTAAAAATTCCAAATTTCATGATGCCCGAGCTCACCGTTCGAGAAGTTTTGCTGCTGTTTTGCACACATACATTTGTCGAATGCGGAATAATAACCGGATAATATTTTCCGTTGCATGTCTTATTATTTCACTTAACATATATTTATTATTTTTTGTGCTCGATTAAACTTTATAAGATAGTTAAATTTCGTTCACACCCACCATTAAACCACAGAATAATTATTAAAATACTCCCCAATAGGTTCACGTTTACTCGTAAATCTAAATATTCGTTTTTACCAGTGGTTTCAACTATTTCTGACCCAGTTCTGAGGCAGTCCATTTTCTTGCCGCAATTAAAATCGTTTTCTGTAAGAAATAAGATGTTAGCATTACAGTTTGCTCCACTTTCGTTTTCACAATACGAGTATATCCGAATGCGTTATTCATGATCGTTATACAACGTGAATAAAATAACATACTAACATTGAGTGCTAATATTAAATTATAATATTGATGAATATTATATAATGCATTATTTATTCATTACGTGTTTACAACCTATTTGGAATATTATTTAACGTTAGTTTGTGATTGCGCTAATGTAACGGTTATTTCATTAGTTTTAATTAGATCCTGAAGCTAACTTATAACATCATTATCGTTATATAAACGTGTTTTTTTCATAACGGTATCTTATAATCGTAATTTTTCCGATTTTGAAAAACAATTTCAATATAATCGTAATATATTTACGAACGTTTCTGGTTAGAACCCGAAGACAACGAAATCAGAAACTATATAAGTATATTTGTTCAAAAATAATGCAGGTACAGTGGGCATGTAGAGCGAATGAACGAAGAAAGGAGTGGGAAAAGAATATATGATGCGTAGGTGAATGGAAGAAGACGTCAGGAACGCCCGAGGAAGACATGGTACGATCAAGTGAATCAAATACTTGAATCGGGCCATGTAAAAAGTCAGAAAAACAGAATAGTATTTAATGTGAATGAAGCGAAGAGTGTGGGCCAAGACAGAGTTGTATGGCGGTCCGTCCTCTCTACCTACCCCTGCGGAGAAACGGCGTGATGGTTATTTAGTTAGGTTTTTAGGTACAGCGTTTCAAACACTACAGTGTAACAGAAGTAACAGTGTTTCGCCATGTTTCTAATTTCCATTTTTTTATAAGAATCCACCGTCGGCGAATCATCATTCTGTGGCAGGCCTATCTACTTCTCTTTTTTATGTGACACTTTCCGGAGCCAGTAGGTCTATATGACCAGGGGCCTTAGCACGAAACGTCGACATAGATTTTATCGACAGTGTCGGTAATTTGGAATCGTTCCAGAGCCCGACTGCAGATGGCCAACGAAAAAACGACAACTCACGGCGACTAAGCATGCTTAATTAAGTCGATGTGAACTGTCGTTGGCGATCTGCAGTCGGGCTCGGGTACGACTCCAAATTACCGACACCATCGATAAAATCTCTATCGATGTTTCCTGCTAGGGCTCCAGGGGGATGTTTAGGGGGTACATGGGATTTTCAATTCAAAATAATTGTTTTATATAATTTTGATCCTCAGCACTCAAAATTGGCGCTAAACGTCAATTTGTAGCTTTCTAATACAAGCAATACTACAAATGATGTATCTGTCAATTCTACATGAATAGTTAGGAAAATGTCTAAGGTTACCATTGAAACAACATTTTCAACTGTAATATTTTAAATTCTATGAAAAACACTTCAAAAATGTCAATAAAACGTGCAGTTTAAAAACCAGTGAAGGCATTTTTGAACGTTTTACCTAAAATTCCAGTATGCATTTCATATATAATTTTAAAGTTTACTGTTTATGAATTGGATTCGCTGGAAACCTTAGATATTTATCTAACTACCCTATAAAATTGACAGAAAAATCTCATGTATTAAAAAGCTAAAAAGTGATTATTTTTGGGTGATATAGACCCTTCAATTTATTTATTTATTTTATAAACTTTTTGTTTATTACATTATTTTTCTACATTACCTACCTCACTAGGTTCATTAGAACCTGTTCTGAGGTAGGTGACAGTGAGTACAAGTAAAATAATATATAATGTTACACAATGCTAGATGATGCAACAGATACTGACCGTAAAACTCTCTTGATACCATATAAGATACATTGACAATAGGTAAAGTTGCAAGGCACTAAATCCTATAATTAATGATAGTGGGTACGATACAAATATACATACATTTTACATCGTAACAATTCTACAATTGTTAATAGTGAACACATTACATTTTATACCTAAATAAAAATAAAAACAATGCGTTTACACTTCCGTTAACGTTTTATAAATAAGATGTGTTTTATATATGTTGCTTCTAATGTAAATATTTAATTTGTAAGTTGCATAAATTAGTAATAGTACAAGTGTGTACGCATTAGAAAGATTAATAAATAATAAATATCTTCCAATCGAACATTTGTGTGTCAGTATATAGGTTAGAGTTAATTTTTGATAAATTGATATTTCTCTTTTATTCCCAAAAATACCATCACGTATCGCCCAAATGTACCTACACATTTCCTATTTTCTATTTCCCAAAGGATTCCTTGGGCTAACGAAATAAGGGTCTTACAACAATAGCAACGCTATTATCGCGTATCACTGTTGTTTATCATTAGTTCCTTGGAGCACAATGGTGCCATTGCACCCCCAGTTCGGAGTTTATCACCTGCGTATCGACCGACCCAGAAACTAAACATGCAAACTACTCGCGTTCAACACCTGTTCCATAGTTCCCAGTTTACCAAACATTCGGCTGATACGCTTGTTCTCTATTGAACCGAGGAGCCCTTCACTTCTATATCGTGTGGGCGTGTTGGCCCTTTCATTAGTTTACTGCTCGTTAAACTTACCTTTCCGTACCTGCAAGTAAAAATCAAACGTACTAACCGAAGGGGGGTGACGAAGTTACCCCATTTGATCTAGCTTATTTAGGTGTTTTCATGACGTAATCTTAGGTAATTTGTTTTTGGTAATATTTGGAGAGAAGTATATTCATAATATTTTAATAATCTTTAACTGAAATATCGCACAAAACTCTCGCTTGGGGTGAAATTAGAACCCCCTTTGGAACGGGGGTGTTAATGTTGCAGAATTTATCATAAAACACATTATAGCTAGCTTATTGAATATATCATTGCTAGCTACCCGTGAAAATTTCTAATTTAATTTTGTATAATTTTTTTTAATAGTGAATACCGCACAAGAGTCCCTAACTGCTCCCAACCGTCTAAAGCCAGTGAGACTATAGCATCCCGAATTAGGGTATGTTGTGAGGTTGAGGGTAGTGGGGAGAGGAAAAAGATGGGGAAGAAGAAGGTTCAGATCTGGTCACCAAACACTGCTAAAGCCATTTCAAGAAACGTTTTAATTCTGAATGGTGGTCTTTCACCAGGGCGATAATTAGAGTATCTACCACTCTGGAACGTGCCGCAAATATAATATATATTATTTTATATGAATTAAATGTGTTGTGACACATATCAATTGAATAAAATGTATTTGCGCACGCTGGGTTTGAACCCGCAACCTTTGGATTCGTAGTCGAGCGTCTTACCACTAGACTACGCAGGCCGTCAATTGTAACTTAACTTGCCAAGAAAAAATATTAGTTGCTTTAATCCACCCATTTCAAATATAGAGTAATGTCTGCTGAAATACATTATGGGTAGGTACTTTATTATTTAGGTAGGAATTTGAAAAATTCACACTCGTGCGTAAGCACATTATCAAAAGGAAATTATTTATAGTTAATTCCATAGCTTAGCTTTTGGCCCTCATAGAATGCCGAACTTTCGTAATATAATGCAATTCCTTTATTGGATTTAAATTAACCCGATTTTTAATAGACTGAAAACGAAGAAAAGCTGTTCAGTTACGTGTCAATAGTTATCGAACTTTTTATGGCCTTTTGTATGAAATACATGCGTTGTCATACGTGTTAAATTGACTTGTCACACTGGATATTTTGAAGCAAATGATTGAGAATCAAATACAAATGGTGAAATGTAATCTGAAATTATCGTCGCAGACATCTAAGGGGAAATCTACAAGAGGTAATACCCCGATGTGTACCTATTATTACTATTTAAAGATATTTTAGGAAACCACCAATATAAATATACCTTCTATAAAATACATTAACCGAACAGAGGCGGAAAAATCAAAGAGTAAATTCAAAAATAGCCAACTGTTAAAAATAAAGCTGATAACTATAGATATTATATATATACTCGTATATTTATAATATCTATAATAATTCTTTAATAGTTTACCAGAAAAAATAAGATTAATTAATGATGATCTTAAAGAATTCAAAACACAATTAAAAAACTACACTGAAAACTTAAAATAAATATCTTTGAAAAATCATTACAGCAAATTATTACTAACTTAATAAATAACACCCCCTCATACACACAAGCATTGCTTTTTTATGAGGGTAATTTATAATTTATAATGATATGTTTAGATTTAAAAAAATATATATATATATATATATATTGATATAACACTTGTATAACACTACCATGTATTATGTTTGATAATAAAAAAAATAATAATTAAAAAATATATATATATACATATATATTTTTAAGCCCACAAACGCATCTAACGCATCCCATGTAACCCGTCTCTCAGAAGGTAATAAAACTACCCGAATGTATTTTTGAATGTAATTGTAAAGCCGCCTCTGTCAGCAATAAAACAAAACCCAAAGTCACAGATGTTCACTATGAGACTCAATAAACATGCATTCCGGACACTAATAGTATAGTATATGCCATAGGTTTACTCAAAATTGTACCCCCAGAGCAATAATATACAAGAGAGAGAGCTGTAGTCTGTTTTTACAAGGTTTGCCGGAGTCGGCTAGACTTGGGCGAAGCTAGGACTAGGGCTAGGGTATTTATACATCCATCCATAGCACATGTCGCTATAATGTTTTTGTTTATTCGTATAATGACTTTTTCACAGTATTGTTATAAAAAAATATATCTCATGTAACCTAATAAACCGTTGAGTTATGTCAATTTATTTCGCGTATCACAATGTGTGGGCGGAGTCAACATGAACACGAAGAACAATTCTTTAAAGCGGTGTGATAATTCGGGGAAAAATCGTTGTTTTTTTCTTTCTCGTGGTGGACGACGTAAAAACCCGGAGAAAGTGATTTATCCCAAATCTGTATGGGTTGGGCAAAAAGAATTACCTCTCTCTCCATATGTTGTTACTTCAAGATTGTACCAGTCTGAAGATGCCTGTCATAAGGTGAAACCAGTCAAGTCTGAAATTTAAAAAAAATAGTGGAATAAAGTTACTAAATTGTTATTATTTAAAATCATTGAATAGAAATGAGGTAACCTTGAAAATTCTCAATTATTTTCATAATTCAACTGCGTTACTTTGACATTTTAATTATCGTAGAGGTAACGTGCGCTAGTTCCCACTGCGCCACTGTCAATGTTGATGATTGTTGCTTTACAAGAAACCGATAAATTATTAACTATTTGCTATTGCAGTGTGTAATCCACAAAGTTTGCACACTTCTCGCATTCATAGAAAATCATTAATTATTACAAATTATTTAATGACCTTCCATTATCACGGTCCGAGGAGATAGGACAAACGATTGTTGTGTGGCCAAGGGTATTATTCAAAATAATCGCGGTTTCTCAACATGCTGTTCTTAATAATTGCGACTCGGTGAATGTTATTATGCTGCACAACATTACCTGATTTAAAACAAGGTACAATGGTAAAAGTTAAAATCTGAACTATTTACTGCGCGGCTAGGAGATCCGATCAAGGCTTCAATTAATTGATTATTTTTAAAATTGGAATTTACTTTAATGCTTTATGCTTTGATATAATTGACATGTTTCATTGAAAATTAATAAGAAAGAAATACTTTGATTTAATTTGCATTTTCAAAATTATTAATAATTGTATAATTGAGTCACCATCTTTTTTTTTACGTAAATACCGCACAAGAGTCTCAACTGCTCCCAATCGTCTAGAGCCAGTGAGACTATGGCATCCCCAATTGGGTTATGTTGTGAGGCTAAAGGTAGTGGGAAGAGGAAGGAGAAGGTTGGGAAGTACCTGGCTATTCAGATCTGGTCACCAAACACGGCTAAAACCATTTCAAGCAACGTTTCAATTCTGAATGGTGGTCTTTCGCCAGGGCGATACTTAGGGTATCTACCACTCTGGCTTTATTACTGGCTTACTCTATCTTTGTTGCAACTCATCCAGTTCAACATTTCTTGCCGTAGACTTAGAAACAATGAATTGCTGTTCCTCAATCATCACTCTACTAATTATTGGTATCATTCTTCACTGTCCAGAATGTCGAGACTAGTTAACTCAAGCCATGGTCTTGAAATTTTTGGTACCAGTCTAGTTGATTTTTGTCATTCTTTACGACTCTTCAAAAACTTTGACATTGATTTGAATGTTCTTTCTTATGCATATTTTGTTCTTTTTTGGCATTGCTTCATTATAATATTATGTAGTATGTGCTGCTCTTTCTCTCTTGCTCTTTTTCCCTATTTCGTGTTATGTATTTTTTTGTAGTCAGACAATAGTCCGTTAGTTTACAAATAAATAAGACACATAAAACAAATAGATTAGGTCGCGACCGATACTCGAACTCGGAACCCATACTATATTTGGGAGTAACGTCTCTGTCAATGGAGCTTCCAAAATCTTTTTAGAAACCGTCATTTTTATCAATCCATCCATTCATATTCCAAGACACCATCAACTGTGCTCGGGTAGAGCTTTGCATACCATTACAAAGATGGCTGCCTATATTGGAAGAAATGGTAAAAAATAATATTAATAATTTTCAAGGAAATATGAGATTGATAAAAATGACGGTTTCTAAAAGGTTTTGGTATATTATTTTTTTTAAAAGGTTCACTGTCTGTTTTGTATGCTTTTTTGGTTCTTGCGCCAAAATAGGCTAGTGCCCGTATTATGCTAGTCGCCCAGATACATATTTGCTTATTTGTTATAGCAAAATGGTGATTAGCAGTTTTCTATGCATACCTTTCGCAGGTATCTCGGAAATTCATTTGGTCAAAGTAGAAAAATATCACGTCTTAATTCAGGACAACTTTAAAAATCTTACTGCAATAATCTTTTATAAATGTTTTTCACTTTGATCTTCCAAAAATCGTTAATTATTTGCATACCCATCAAAATAACGTCCCTGGAAAGGCAAAAGGGCTTAAGCGACACTTTGATCAACAATGAGTTAAATATGCAATTTTGATCAATTCTTTTTTGCGACACAAGTTTGGGACTTTTTGTCGCTTCATGTAACTCAGAGAGAGCATTGAGTTACCTGAATTAACTTTTTTTTTCAAAATCCAACCAGGTAATGAAGACTTATGCATTTTATTGTAAAACAAAAAAAAACTTTTCCGGCGGCGATATTATTATTCCATTCTTAAGAACCAACTCTTTGTTGTGCTCCATCATTATTTATTTGAGATTCAAATGGTATTTGCAATATTTTGTTTTCCCACACACGTTATTCACTACAATGTTCACCTTTATTTACTTATGAACCTTTCAATCATCTTTTCACAACTCTAAATAATAGCTTCTGTCACTCTCGTAAATAGACGAATAAATGTAACGCATTATGAATGCCACAAGTTTCTAATTTTCAATTTACCTACCGTCATATCGACGTCAACAGCATATTCGAGCACGTATCGTAAATATTTAAAAACGCTCTCTACTCCATTTTGTTGGTTTAAATATAAACAAGTTCATGATTATGGGTTAGCAGCAAATGTATAACTTACACTAATTTTACGAGTTTAACGTGACAAGACCGAACCGTACTTAGTAAATATCGCCACCAAAAGAAAGTGGAAGCGGAAACTGCTTTCGGAAATTGAGAGAGTATTAAAATTCACAAAAAACTTAAATTAATCAGATTAACACGAAATAGTAAAAAATCTAGTAGTTTCTTTGTAGTTTTTTTACACTTGATTGGGATTGAATGAATATATCAAATGGTAATATAACATAGCGTTATCGTATTAATAAAAATCATCCATATTTGTTAACGCGATTTTTGATTTGTATGACTATTCATTGTAAGTGAATGTTTTTTTTAAATGTATTTATTTATTTCATGGCTACAATCAATTTTTAATAAAATAACACAATAGTATGATATTAATTACAATTATAATAACACATTTGTTATAATAATTGTAATATTTTAAAATTTGTACAAGTGCTGCTATGTTTTGTTCGGTCGATATTAGTTCCTAGCTCTAGCTAGGCAGATTGCCTGTTCTAAGGAACCAAATACATTCGCTACGCGACATGTCTCACCTGTGTGTTTGCATAAGGTTATAAAAAAATAAATCTACAGTATTGAAGATTAACGACAGTCGATAGATATTGCATACAGTAAGAGGACAGGTAAAGAAAATTAAAATAAAAAACGAAACGGTATTGAAGTTTCACTGCAGCTAATAGTTTGGTAGGTACTTTACAGCCTGATTACAAAAGTGTCGGAAGCTACTGTAAATGCAAACAAGAGGATTTTACCAGTTAAGAAACAATGTGTCGCAAACAACAAAAATGTTAGATGATATTATGCCGTCGAGTAAGCAAAAAACTGCAGGCAGAAAAACAAAACCTTCAATTAAACTGTAGTTAGTAAATTAGCCGCCCGAAGCAGCATGCTCCAATAGCGCCTTCGTAAGACCGGGCCTGGATGCAAGTGAGATGCGCGCAATGTTACAAATAGACCGCACTCTTTAGAGCATCTCAGTATTTATCTATTACTACCTAACTGACTAACGATCACGCCGATTCTCCGCAGGGTTAGGCAGAGAGGACGGACCGCCACACAACTATGTCTTGGCATACACTTCTTGCTTCGTTCATATTTATACATCGTCTCATACATACTCTTCACGTGACCCGATTCAAGTATTTGATTCACTCGATCGTGCCGTGTTTTCCTCGGGCGTCCCCGAATTCTTCTTCCATTCACTTTACCATCATATATTCTTTTCGCACTCCTTTCTTCGTTCATTCGCTCTACATGCCCAAAACATCTAAGCGGCGTCCTTTTCTGCCTTGCATTCTTTCCGAATATCCACATTTTTAACACGGTCATACATGGTTTTGCCGCACATACGTCTCAGGGATCTCATTTCCACAGCATTCAGTCTACTTTCATCCTTCCTCTGCCAGTTCCATGACTCACTGCTATGGTGTGACTGCTAGCTTCGCTTCTTTGGACAGTTTCTTAGTAGCGCCAACAGCGTTCAGTCCTCCATTAACGGAGGTTGCTGCATTCAACCTTCTTTTAATATCCTTATCAGTCTTTCCGTCTCTCTATTACTACCTTATCTACAATACCTTTACTCATCACGGGAAAACACAAGTCAAGACGGGTGACTTAGAACTATTTATAACATATATGGTTGGGGAAAAAGTACGTTCGTATTTCGCGCCCTTTTTTTCAACCAAGTATATCTCGTTCATTATTGGTCACATCGGATCATACGATACGGTGTTGTAAAGGTGTGAGTGTATACTACAAACAATGACGTTACATATATATATATAGACACGTTGTAGCTTTCTCAAAGTGACAAGCAATAATCACGCTAGTTGGTGTGATCGATGTTTAAGCCGATTTAGTACTAAACGGTCACGCGTCGCTGGAGGTCGTTTCAAGCAAGTATGGAACGCGGTCCGAACTTCTGATCTGTTTCGTTCATACACATCTATTCTATGAATGTCTATCTTTGTCATACATGACCGATATTTGTATGATGAATTTATTGGTAACGTGTGTGTTTTGCTTGCCACATTTTGTGTTAATATTCTAAGGCTATAACGTGTCTATATACTCGTACATGGCCTGTTCAAAAGAAAAGGTGAATTTTGAAAAAACTCCAGGACGCTCATCGTCATTAACATCTTCTCGGCCTTCTGTAAAGCGCTTGTACCACTTATAAACACTTTTTTGAGAATGCCACAGTCAACATTTTAAGTGCGTTGGAGCACTTTATTCCATTTTTTACGCAAAATTTAATACATATTCTTTGATCCATTTTTTTCAAAAGTAAAAAATCGAAGAACACACAAAAACGTGACTAACCTTTCCAGTTGTCAAAAACAAACTACTAATCCAAAATGGCTGATAATGCTAACATATGATAAACATATGTGTACCAACATAACAAAACAAAAAATTCGACAATCGAATGTACACAGCCCGCGAAAATTCTAAATTCACCTTTTCTTTTGAACAGGCCTCGTATGTAACGTCATTGACTACAAACGCTTCTTTGAAAGTGTTGCGGTTGGTCGGTTCAGTCGTTAACTATCGTGCGTGCATATTTGACTTAAATCGGGTGATTGTAACAATTTTTATAAAGCATTGAAATAAAACGAAAAATACGTAATTACCTTTTCCCTAACTATTTATTATGCTGCTGGCATCACCCGAGCGGCCTTCCCTATATTATTCTATAAAGTAGATAATCTCGTATCTCTGGTGTTACCGTTTCGAGTATTCAGGTCAAAGTCACGGACGGTTCGCAGTTTCGCAATCTCGGGACTACGACCGGAGGAATCCAGAGTTATTTTTACAAACGAACATTTTTATGTAGGTCTTTCACCATTTGTTACTCAAGTTGTCTTGAAATCATCACCTGCCTTCGTTTATCAGTCTTTCCTTCTTCTTCGTCTCTTGGTGCCGTTGGCTATCGGAGGTTGGCTACCACCAGGGCAATCTCTACCCTGCAGATTGAAGCCCGGAACAACTCAGCGGTCATACCAGTCACATCAGTGCTACTTCTTCCTCTTTTCTCTTCGGAATGGTGGACTTTAACCAGAGCGATACTTGGAGTATCTACTATACATTATTTTAAATCAATTAAATGTGTTATCACGCCGGGTTTGAACCGGCGACCTCTGGATTCGTAGTCGAGCGTCTTACCACTCGACCGCGCAGGCCGTCAACCAATCTGAATAATCTTTTTTTGTTTTTGTTTTTGATTTTATGGATTCTTTTGTAATCCTCTGCCAACTAGCTGGGGCTTATACAAATACCCCTCATAATGTCTAACTAATACTGCGGCTCATTAGGCCTTATTACTATCACCATCTGATGGTTGTATTTGATTGACTGAATTTAAGTTTACATTAGTGAGTTCTTAGGGAAAAGGTCTTTACAGGATAAAAAACCTTAAAAGTCTGTATAATATTTGCACATTTTTATCTATCACGTCATTTAAGTATTACCGTGTCGTACCAGCTTACAAATATTACGCCAGTACAGTATAAAACAGCAAAAATCCAGAGTTATAAAGGGGCAAGTAAAAAAAAATCCACAAATAATTAAGCTGGTAATTTTGTCGACACACTCACATAATTTTTATTTGTCTATTCATTGATTTATCTTAAAGGCTTTTGTTTTACTTTTCTCGTTATTATTATGAACCCTCGGTGTTTTCATGCGTTTATTTTCCTGTTGGTGGTCGGTGAAAGGAAAGCGTAAGGCGCATGACTGCCCTCGCTTGAGTTGCTTTTATCGTTCCGTCATTTGGCAACCCTGCTCTGATGAATCTTCATTATTATAATACTAGTTGTTACCAGTGAAAAATCGCGGCATGTGACTTGACTTGCCAAGATGAAAACTGAGATATTTAGTTTCACATTTCAAATAGAGAATATTTCTTTCCCCATATTAAAATTTACTAGTTTAGTCTTGATACACACGTAAAAAGAGACATAGTGAGTAAATCGTGAAGTAGCGTAATCGGAATAAAATTTCAAACTTTTTTATGTATGAGCGAAAATTACCAGTATTGTTTTTGCATACATTAGCGCCCCACAGGGCGATCTAACGAATCATGTACAGAAGATGGCTTAGCGTATTAACACTATCAGAAGCGTATTAATACTATCAGATTATATTCCAAGGTAGGTACTTTATCGCTTGTCTGGATTTTAAAGATTCTGTTTTAATTTGATAATTTTTTCAAAACATCTATCTATCAGTTCCAAATTTGAAAAGTTCACACTCGTACGTACGTACCTACAATGACATTTCGTTGTATAATATTACATATCTTTACCCTGCGATTATTGTATACTTAAATATAAATATTTGCTTTATTTTATTTTGTAATTTAGATGAGCCTTTTATACTTAAGAAATACTAACAAATCAATTTAAAAAATAGTGATTTTGTTGTAAGGTGTTTATTAATATTTTGCACGATGTGTATCTAACTATTCTTTAGATCTCTGTACTATGAATTATTCCTTAAAATATTATAGTTATCCTCCTGAGGCCCTAGGGCGAAATATCGATTAAGATTTTATCGACAATCTCGGTAATTTGAAATCGTTGAGCCCGGCTTTTGATCACCAACCAAAAAATGACAGTTCACATCGACTAAATTAAGCATCTTTAGTGGACGTGAGTTATCGTTTGTTCGTTGGCGATCTGCAGTTGGGCTCGGAAACGATTCCAAATTATCGATAAAATATTAATCGATGTTTCGTGCTAGGGTCACAGGTATAGCTAGGGTACAAGGAAAACCTTGACGGTGTAAACTATTAACTATAAATAATTTCATTTGTGAGTATGTACGTAAGTAAGTTTTCAAATTTTGCACTGTTAATTAAAAAACAATCTTTTCAAATCCCTACCTACCCAATAGAGTACCTACCTATAATATATTTAAGCAGACATTATTCTGTATTTGAAATGGCAACTAATATTTTTTCTTGGCAAGTCCAGTCCCTTGATTTTCCACGGGAAACTAGATAAATAGTGATCATGAAAAATACCACATTTCAATTAAAATGTCACGCCACCGTCTTCTGTTCCTAATAAAAATATAAACATAACTCAAAAATTAAATGAATTGATTTGAGTTCAATATTTAAAATTCAAATGTTTAATTATGTTATTCCCTAGGGCTTGTCATGCCTGGTACTACCGGTATATATTGGACGACTCAAATTTAAAACGTTTCACCACCACGAAGGATCTTGGATCTTACTCTATCTCATTTCCACAGCATTCAGTCTACTTTTATTCTTCCTCTACCAGTTTCATGCCTTACTGCCATACATCAGGGTTGGTAGAAGCATTCCATTGCTAGCTTCGATTCTTTGGACATTTTTTTTTATTTCCGCCAACCGCGTTCAGTTCTCCATTAATGGAGTTTCCTGCATTCACCCTTCTTTCAATATCCTTATAAACTTTTATGTCTCTCGTAAACATACTTCCCACATACACAAACTCATCCATTTGCTACAAGTATTCATCATTCACAACTATATTTCACGCTGTTCTCGTATTCTCTCTTTCAAACACCATGACTTTGGACTTACTTATATTTATCATTAACTCACTCTAGATACATACTTAAAATCCCATTAATATCAAATATTTTGTAGGCCGAACGCTGGAATACTGTGAACCAGTGATTTTTAAGAAAATTAATAATACAGAAAAAAAAAGTTGCGACTGAGACTCGACCTCGGAACCTCGGAACTTCTACTTTATCCACGAGTAACGCCTAAGCTAATTGTGCTATAAAAACCTTTTTTAAAAACTGTAATTTTTATCAATTCTATATTTCTTTGGAAATTATATTTTTTCCGATTTATTTTGATATAGGTAGCCATCTTTGTCAAATATTATAATTGAATCGAATTGCAGAAACATTATTTATTCTCGATATTCAAGCTTATGGAAAGTGCGGTGTTTATTTTATTGAGACAGCCTGCTTATTGGTTCGTGACGATATGATGGTTTATTACAATATTTACACGCCATTGAGTAAATGTCATCCATTGTTTATTCTTCTTTACCCCACACGTTTCAATTATGTTAAATATATCAGAAAGTGAATTCCACCACGATCTATAAATTTACATTATAAACAGACATATTTATTGTATCATTATGTATTCTTCCAGTACTTGATAACATAAAGATAAGCGACCTATGTTTTTCTTTTTTTTTAATTGTTAATTCGGAGCTCAACTGTTGCGAACTCCTGAATCTTATCAACCTAAGAGTAACTTCCCGAAATACAAGACAAAATGACCCTTTTCAACGTCACCCTTCACATGCAAATCATCAAGCAAACTCTTGCAACATATTATCGTCGCCGTAAAGGCAAAAAGGCTTAAGCGACACTTTGGTCAAAAATGTGTTAAATATGCAGTTTTGATAAGTATTTTTTCTGCGTCGAAAGCTCTGACTCTCTCGTTTGATTCTGAAGACTTTTGTGGCCCCTCAGCCATCTAAAATTTATTTACTATTTGGGAGAAGGCTTAAACGACACAAGTTTCGGACTTTTTTTTAGCTTTTTGTCGCTTCGTGTAAGTCAGTGAGAGCATTGAGTTACGTGAGTTAACTTTTTTTCAACATCCAACCAGGTACTGAAGACTTGTGAATTTTACTGTAAAACAAAAAAACTTTAAAGTGCTCTGGTGTAAAGTTCCCAAAATGGTGCTTCAGCCTTGCTTTTCCGACGGAAGATATAATGATATCGTAATTTAATTACCCTCCCTCTGCGCTTTAATTTAATTCTAGTAGCATTACAACAAAATAATTTTGCGATATTTTTAAATGACCTTATTTGCAATATTCATGCATGTGGTGTAGCTATTTAAATTACCTTCAACGTTGAAAGGTGCTTTGAAAAGTACCATAAATGGTTTTGGCCTTTGTTTTAAAAGTTTGCTATAGAACCCTTTGTTTAATGAACCCGGGAGCTTGTCACTTCACCACTGTCGATCGGCTAATAGTTGTACCTTTGTTGTATTAATATATTCACAAACATTCTATTTCTTTTGGCAACCAACGATTGTCAGTTTCGCTTGGCAATCTTTTACCAGCAGATGCCAAGTCCATGCCGATTAACGCTTATTAATAACTGAAATTGAACACTTGCTCACTGAACCTTAAGATTACAATAAGGCAAGAGTGTCCGTTTTAATTAATTATTTAGGTGTGAAATGCTAAAAGGGCGATTGCGCCCTTTAAGGTACCTTACATATTAAATGTACTCTCTTCATATCGACGGTCTCCGTGGCACAGCGGTGAGATCTACCTGTGCTCTGGGCTAGAGGTTGCGGTTTCAGAATCACCGGTTAGTAACCACCATTAATAATTGAGAAGTTGATTGAAATGGCACGAATAGTCGGGTACCAACTTCCAGAGGTTTCATTCAATTCCCGTAACAACGGGAGTCTAATAAAAAAATCCATTACATACTGTACTTCGTTACATACATATTTCTACAACCGTACAGCTAAATGTTTTTCTTGAGTCGTTGCCTCATTGCTGAAGATCGTGACCCCCCACTCTGATTTTGTACGTGGATGTATATATTATACCTACTTCCATGTTTTTTAATTTCAACGGCAAGTTTACTGATGTTGAAAAATTCCAACAAAGGAATTCTGGTTTTCTACTGGTTTTTATATGGCGATTTTCTGATTTAAAAAAAAAGCAAAACCAGAAATTGTCTGTTAAGTTTCAAAAAATTATTTCGCTTGTTTGAATTAAGTTCCTTTAGATTCGCATCTAGTACCTGGTGTGTCCTAATGTGATGCTTATCAACCTTTCATCTTTCATTTACCGCGAACACAGGGTGCATTCGGCACGTGTCTTCGTTGGCGCCTCCCCTTTGCCCCACCATTTATTTACACGAAGGGGAGATAATGTCCTTAATCTCTTTTTAATGCAAGCTTTCAGGCGTGAATGATATACCTACACCCTTTGCAATTAGCTTTAGGGATGTTAAGATTGATGCCAAGTTTGAGAAATGCACCGTAATATTGGCAATAAATCAATCACTCGTCTAAAGTTTGTCAATGTATTCTTCTAGCGTTGGAAATGATAACCAGTTTGTGAACATAATCATGATGGAAGGGCTAACAAGGTGGAGTCGAAATTATAGATTCTCGACAATCTGATTGAATGTTTTGAAGGCTGTGGAAATGCCCTGAATATACATTTGGCTTGATTGCTCTTCCATTTAGCCGGTTGTGAAATACGTTCTTCCAATAATAACCTCTCTCGCGAAGATACCCTCGAGACGACCTTGCGGGCTGAAGAAATCTTCGTTTGACGCTCTGAATAACTCCTTCCGATATTTCTTCATATTTGAATGTTGATTTTCGCATGTTCCCCGACTCGGGCGAGTTGCACGTCTGCTGTTGGCTGGCGGATGTGCCGCTTTGCTAATTTCAAAATGCACCGACACCGGCCCGAACAAGCGGTGATATGTTGGCCTCAATATTATCAACCAGATCCCCTTTCGCGTACATTTTAATAATTTTACATTGAAATGCTTAAAATCGTCTTCGCAGCGTAAAGGCTATATTTTCCGAAGGCGTTTTCACGAGCGAGTCGTTTGCGGTTGGTAACTAAAGTCTTTTGACTTACGCCTTGTATCCGATAAAATCAATAACTTGTCACGTGATACGTGAAGAGGAAAATGTATCACGCAATACGAGTAAAGTTCCAATTCATTTTACCAATCGATTCTTAGTTTTCCCGAATGTGTTGTGAAAATTTTCTACTTCGTAAAAATATAGGTCACTGTACCTACTTTACTTTTAATTACTGCTTTGATTTCTCTTGTTATTTTGATGTAAATCGACGAACTGCGCCAGAAATACCAAGCACAAAAAGCATAACTGCATCTAACGGATCTGATGTTACGAGACCGCACACATTTTTAGCTCTCGTCAAATGGCTACTTCTTATTTCCGAATTGTTGTGATTGTAGCTATAATAACTAGCGGAGATGTTGCCAGTTGCCAGGCAGTCTGTGTACTTGTAACACAATTTGCCCGCAGTCTTCCGTAATTTGTGTCATTTTTCCGTCATGAAAATAGTAAAATCTATCCGCCATTTCGTCATCGCTCGGTTCCATGACGCTTCACTTTCGTCAACGATTCCCATTAGGAGCCGAAGCGTGACCAGTTCTGTGAAAGAGCTGGACCAAAAACCAGTATTCGGTTCTAATGGTTTTAGTTTTCTGGTTTTAATTTGACCCTGTTTGATTTTTCGACTATTCCGAACTTTTAACTTCCTAAATATCGGCTATGTGCTGACACAGTACTTTACTTTGCCCCATTATTTTGGACGTTTGTTTTCATTTCTCTTTTGTTTACTTTTCTAAAGAGTTGTAACTTGATTTTTTCAATGGTGTCACGGTGTATCCATCACATGTTAGTTCTTTTGTCGTATTGCTTGAATGAATTTGCTTTTTACGCTCGGTAGCAATATTGGCTTTGTGATTTATTTATTTTTGTCTTCGCCTGTGATTGCGTCAGACATTGCAGATTGAGTTTGTTTGGTTTTTTGGCTTATGCACGAAAACTACAAAATATCCTTTCAAATGTTTTTCTATTTCGCAAAGTTGACATTTCTTTGTTTTCTCATTATAATAAATAAATAAAAAAAACTGAAACAAATTATTTGTTCGTTAAGATTTTTATTAAAATGTATGGAATGCCTATCCGAAATTTATTGAATCAATTACCTTTCGTACATTGTATATATTTTCAACTGAAGTCTCGATTCGAAATTTATCTTCAACACATTAAATGCATGCAAGTACTTTGGCACCATCAACATCGAAATTGAGTTCACAAGCACTTTGAAATTCGCCGATATCTATTCTTGTACTTATTTTTGATAAATAAATTTTCCTCATTTCAGGTCAATCACCACCGAAATTAATACTTCACAAGATACAAACTAGTCCAATCTCATCTCCAAACTTGTAGTGCATTAGTAGCCTCAAAATGCCGTCTCTTATCGAGGCCCTAGAGAAGAAGTACGGCTGGCACACTCACGCTGCAGGTGCTGGGAAGCACATCAGCGACCTGCCGGTGGCCATCTTCGTGCCGAAGAGATCTCCACGGTTGAGCGTGCCGACACTGCTGGTGCTCAACGACTGTGACATAGAGACGGCTGGAGATGGGGAAGAACTGCTTGACAAGTGCGGGGACGTGGAAGAACTGGACTTGGCCAAGAATAAGCTGACCAAGTGGGGAGAGGTAAGAACTTGAAAGCTTCATTTGCTACGAAAGACGTGGAGTATTCTTTGTTTTCTTTGCCGTTACATTTGCAATATTTCACTTCCTTTTACGTTTCAGGTCTTTGGAATCTTGCAACACATGCCACAAGTTAAATTTGTGAACCTGAGCTTCAACCGTTTGTCCGATCAGCTCGAAGCCCTAAACAAGCAAGCTTCGCATAACGCTTGCTGGGCTCATCTCAAGAACCTGGTTCTCAACTCCACTAGGGTAGACTGGGCCAGCGTTCAGGCTCTATTGAAACTTTTGCCAGCCTTGGAAGAGCTTCACCTGAGTCTGAACGAATACGCCCACGTGGAACTGCACCCGTCCGGTGTTGAAGACCTCGAAACTTGCCCCAAGAAACAGGCGGCGGAAGAACAGTCCGAGAAGCTAGAAACTGCTGCAAGATGTAATGCCAACGGTAACTGTAATGGAACAGATGAAGATAAAGAGAACTCTGGCTGCGGCAGAATCAACGGAGAATGCAACGACCGAGTTAACGAAAACAGTCAAAACGGTTTTGGAAACGAGCCAAATAGTCCCGATCGCGTTTATCCCCAAGTGAAGAAACTTCACTTCTCCGGTAATCCCGTGTGCCATTGGAAGGAGATTTGCAAGTTGGGCTATGCATTTCCCAACTTGGAGTCCTTAGTGCTGAACGAGTGTCCTTTGAGGTCGCTGAGTCTGGACCCGCACCCCAACGGGGTGGAGTACAACCGCTCCGAGAGTGGCTGTGAATCGGACGTGCCCGCGGAGTCTCCGCACAACAGTTTCAGGTTGGTTTTACCCCACCCTTTTAAAACGGCATATTATGAATACTTGTCTTTCCATAATTCCAACTTTTTCTATCATTTCTCCTACAGAAAGTTGCGGTTCTTGAACCTTAACAACACCGAGCTGGGAACGTGGGATGACGTGGATAGGTTAGCAAGATTTCCCCTTCTGACAAGTCTCCGAGTGCAGGTTAGTGCGAGACTCACACTTTATCCGTTTGATCTGCGTTCCTCGCTTATTTGCTTCGAATTCATTACTCAATATACCATTACAATATGTTTGTCTTACTTATTTTTATGATTAGAGCATCTCGCATCACAAGTCCTTGAAATCTCGTTATCCAGCGACTCCTTTCATGTGTTCAGTGTAAACATTGGCAGTTCTCCAGGAAATTCCAGCTACGCATACGTGTGCTTGTGTGTGGGTGTGTGTGTGTGTGCAGATAGTATTATGGTGGCTATTGCGCAGTTCGCACATTGTTTGGACATCACAAATAACACCGTAATCGATTATTTTATTGCAAATCCGTGATTAGATTGGTAGTTTGAGTTTATTGTTTTTTTTTTATTAAATGATATCGACTCGTTCTCAGACTATCTTTAAAACACTAAAATACGTAGTTTTTTCTTCTTTTAATGCGTCAATGTTTTAGTTAGTAGTGTATGTTTTTACTGATGAAAATTAACAAAGTGATTCTCTTTTGGTTTTTCATCGTGTAAAAACATAATACGTGTTGGCATAAAATAATTAACATTTCAAATTGTGGCTTCCATTAAAATACAAGACGACGTAAAAAAATATTCATATTGAAATGTGTTGTTTCTTTTTCCTGCTTATTTCGTGTATGACATTCATATGAATCAGGGGTTGGAACCCTCCGGCCCGCGAGCCGTGGGCAGACCATATAGTCCAACTCGCGAGCATCTTTGATCCGGACCGTCACATTAACTGTAGAAACCTTAGAGTTGGTAGAGTAGTATCTATCCTAGGCAGTGAATTCAGTTTTTGATGATTGTAACCTGAATCGACGCACCTGGGCGTGGCTAAAACTAAGGCATCGGTATTTATACATCCATTCATAATTCATATCCTATATCGACATAATGTTTTTGTTTATTCGTATAGCCACTTTTTCACAGTATTTTCATCAACAAAAATATAGCATATAACCTAAAAAACCGTTTAGTTGTGTCAAGTTTAGTGGCGTAATAAAAAATGTGGGCGGAGTCCCGCGGTGAACCAGGAGCTTAAGATCATTGCCACAGTATATAGAAGCGGCCTATGAAATTCGTTGTCTCTTTCTCTCTCATGGTGTATGACGTAAAAACCCGGAGAAAGTGATTTATCGTAAGTTTGTGTAGGTTGGGTAAAAATAATTAGCTCTCCCTCCATATATTGTTACTTAAAGCAAATAAAACTCGAAATTCGGGCAAAACTCGGGCATTCGAAATGCATTTGCATATTAAACCATACAATTTTTATCCGTTTGGATTTCGGTTTCGGGAAGGAGTAGGGTTCCTGGGTATCAGCTTGGCGTAAAAGTAGATATTCCCTAGCAACAGCATGAAAAACATATCGGTAGAGAGGGAGGTGAAAAGCAATCCAACAAAATCTAGAGAGTATCGATTTGGACCCTCCCCCCCCCCCCTCCACGAAGATCAAGAAGTCCCAGAAAGTCGACACACTGGAACATCAACACTATCTTTCTGTGGAACCAATCCTTACTCAGAGAATCGTTATTTAAAAAAAAATGTTTAAATGAAAACCGCACAACTGCTCCCAACCGTTTGGAGCCAGTGAGGCTATGGCATCTTTAATTGGGGTATATTGTGAGGCTAAAATTAGTGAGGAGGGGAAGTAGATGAGAAAGAAGAGGGTTAGGAAGTGCATGGTTATTCAGATCTGGTCATCAAATACGGCTAAAAGCCATTTAAAGCAACGTTTCGATTCTGAATGGTGGTCTTTTACTAGGGCGATACTAAGAGTATCTACCACTCTGGAACGTGCCGCAAATATACGTTTTATTATTTTATATGAATTAAATGTGTAATGACACATATTAATTTAGTAAAAGTTATTGGCGCACGCCGGGTTTGAACCCGCGACATTTGGATTCGTAGGCGAGCATCTTACCACTCGACTATGGAGGCCGTCGGAGGTTTACACCGAATATATTAGCACAACTGAAATTTGGGAAATTTTCAATTTCGGTCTTCGGTAGCTGGAACCGGAGTGACAGCCCATTTTAGTTCACCACCCCTGGAGTCCCTAGAACGAAACATCGATAGAGTTTTTATCGACAATGACTGCAGATCGCCAACGAACGAAAAACAGCTCACGTCGACTAAACACGCTTAATTTAGTCGATGTGCACTATCATTTGCTCGTTGGCGATCTGCAGTCGGGCTCGGGAACGATTCCAAATTACCGACATTATGATGAAATCTTTATCGATGTTTCGTGCTAGGGCCCCTGATTAGTGAAAATCAATCGCGTTGTGCTTTTTTGTGTGTAATGTTAACTGAAGGTGCTAATCCAAGGTCTCAGTTATTGGCTGCAGTGTCAAAGATTTAGGTGTCAATTATGTATTCCAACCTCCAGGCTTTATCGTTTGTAAAGGCGCATTCCGTTAGTGCTTTCTGTTGGGAGTGTGTCGGGACCGATCATTTTTTTAATGTCGGTACACAAAAAACTTTTTGACAATTGGGCCAAGGTCTTTTAGTATTCTTTTAGAAAAATAATGTATTAGGGAGGCCGCAATTAGCGCTTTTCTCAAATCCCTTTTGCTTTTAACGAGATCAGATATTATTGTGTTGTGTGCGATGGATCGTAGAACAAATATATATATATATATATATAGCTATTGCAGGAACGTCAATAAACACTATATCGTCGCCGGAAAGGCAAAAGAGCTTAAGCGACACTTTGGTCGAAAATGAGTTAAATATGCAGTTTTGTTCAGTTTTCTTTTCTGCAACGAAATCTCTGACTCTCGTTTGATTCTGAAGACTTTTGTGGCCCTTCAGTCATCTAAAATATATTTACCATTTTGGAGAAGGCTTGACTCGAGCGACACAAGTTCGGGACTTTTTTAAAGCTTTTTGTCGCTTTAGGTAACTCAGTAAGAGCATTGAGTTACCTGAGTTAACCTTTTTCAAAATCCAACCAAAAAAGTGTAACTTCCCAAAATGGCGCTTCAGCCCTTTTACCTTTCCGGCGACCATATGTAATTATAAATATAAAATCATAATAGTATAATTGTTTTCTCTAATAATACCTTATGAAAACATGCTTATTTTCCAACGTTGCGTCGTGGCCATGAATATTAGTTTATTGTGTTTTTATTAATTTATTTACTCGTGTAACACTAACACTTATGCTGTGCTGTATTTCATCACCACTACGTAATATTTTATTTTTCTTGGAATACCCACTATGTATGCATGACATATTGATATTATGTTTCGTAAAGGCGACCCGGCTTGCCGTAGATTTTTTCGGATTTTCGTGATTTTACAGATTTTTGTTAAATTGAAAATTAATGACATTCTTTTTTTGGTTCATCTCTTTTCTACATATTTCCTCTCATTGGTAATTAAAAATATATTTGATTCCTACTGTTAAAAAAAATAGAATGTAGCTATGTATTTTTTAGGTTTTTTAAATTTTATTTCAACAATAATTATTAGTATTTAAAATTAAAAAAAAAAAAACAATTTCTAGTCAAAATTTCTGCTAGGTAATTATTTTTACGCGTGACAGCTGTTTCGCCTTCTGAGGGCATTATCGAACTTTAGGGCACTATCAGACAGTTCGATAATGCCCTCAGAAGGCGAAACAGCTGTCACGAAAATATGTACACGAAATAATTACCCAGCAGAACTTTTGACCAAAAATATTTTTTTTAAATTCGAAATAATAATAATTATAGTTTAAATAAATTTAAAAAACCTAAAAATTAAAATGGAGTTCTACAAAATAAACTTTAAAACAATAAATATATAGCTATCTAATTTTGTATGCTACTGTTAGTTCATATCGTTGCCGGAAAGGCAAAAAGGCTGAAACGCTATTTTGGGAGGTTTACACCAGAGCACTTTAAAGTTTTTTTTTGCTTTACAATAAAATTCATAAGTTTCGTACTTGGTTGGATTTCGAAAAAAATAGTTTTTTTCAGGTAACTCAATGCTCTCACTGAGTTACCCGAAGCGACAAAAGCTAAAAAAAAGTTCCAAACTTGTGTCACTTGAGTCAAGTCTTCTCCCAAATGGTAAATATATTTTAGATGGCTGAAGGGGGCCACAAAAGTCTTCATAATCAAACGAGAGTCAAAGCATCCGATTTAAAAAACTGACCAATACTTCATATTCAACTCATTTTTAACGAAAGTGTCGCTTAAGCCCCTTTGCCTTTCCAGCGACGATATCATATATAATAAGTGTAAAAGCGTCATCAGCGTATATATAAATGAACAAATTATTCTACAGCTGAAAATAACTTCAACGCCAACGTAAAATAGATTACATAGATAAGATAACAGACAATCTTATCAGATTTATGATTTTTTTAAAGAATTCATGAATAAGTTAGCTGAAACAAAGATCTACGTCAATGACTCACTTTTTTATTTATTATTAATCCATTTTTTTATTTTTAGGTTTTTAATTTTATTTAAACAATAATAATTATTATATATATATTTTTTTTAATTTTTGTTAGTTCTGCTAGGTAATTATTTTTACGCGTATACAGTTTGATAATGCCCTCAGAAGGCGAAACAGCTAAAAAATCTAAAAATTAAAATGGAGTTCTACAAAATAAACTTTAAAACCATAAATAAATGACTCACTTTCCTTTTCTATCTTATCTGTTCCAACCAGCCACGAGCATATAGTTGATTCACTTGATCGTGCCATGTCTTTCATATAAACCCCCATTCCTTAGCTATCAAATTGCATTTCGTCAACTAAATAATTCCATCCAATATCTATAACGAAAGATTTTTGGAAATAAAAAAAATACCGTTTTGATTAATGAGATTCTTGTATTTACGTTGTATTCATTTTTTTTTTTGGTTTTGTGCATAAATATACCTACTAGTGCTTAAAAAATAGAGTTACTCGAGTGTAAAATAAATAAACCCAAGCTAAGAAAACTGTGCTGAGAGATGGTCAGTATTTCATACGAAATGCGTTTCCTTTTTGCTGTTGTGAGCTGCTAAATGCTGGGTATCTCCTTGCGAGATAAAATGACGAACGACTGGATAAGGAGCAAATCTAAGGTGGCCGACATAACCATCACTGTTTACAATCTCAAGTGGAACTATTCTGGGCATGTGGCTCGATCGGAAAACAAGAGCAGAGGTCGCCCACATATGAGATGGGCTGACGATCTGGAGGACTGCAGGTTTCAGATGGATGAGAGCCGCCCAGGATCGGCAAATCTGGGGAAAAAATGAGGGAGGCCTCTGTTCAAATCTGGACGCTAAAGGGCTCTAGAAGAGGAAATAAAAGATCTACTTCGAGTGAAGAAATGATACACACCATGTTTTGCTTTTCTGTTGAATTCGGGGGTTTCTCTCAGGCTGTATGTATTCTTTATTCATCGACGATATTCTGCTTTATTCGTATACACCCTCACCATCGTAAATTTTCTCGTGGATAGCAGTGTCTGTTGATATCATCTGTAGTTCCCGATTTCACCGCTCTAGAGCTTACGGTTGTCGGATTATTATATCCTGTAAGTACTTGCTTTAAGAGTGTGAAAGTTTTCTTTTTTCAAAATGTACACTCACTCGACCCGAAATAATCCTCCCACAAACATTGTCTCGTATGAATAATGTTCACTCATTCCGTGTTACAATTATTTGTTTTTTTGTTCGCTGTACTTAAATTCGTTCTCCGAATTTATTATTGTAATCATTGACGAAGATGGAGAACAAACGCCTACTCACTCCACTGTGCCACTAATAACGTCTAGATCCTGTTTCTTCACTCGCACAAGCGTAATACATCATTGCATACCATCACGCTCGTATTTGTATTTATTATACTTTGTTTTTACAGAGAATTACAAAATAAATGTACAAAAACTCAGTTTCACCATACATAATAAAAATATATGCAAAAGAAGTACAAAATACATACAAAAGAGGCAAAAAAGAGAAGAGTATAAAACGTAGATTAATAATACAAAGGAAAGGAACAAAGAGAGATTTAATAAAATAACAGAAGATAATACAATCAATCAGAAGAGAGTACAAGAAAATAGCAGAAGAGATTAAAAACTATCACAAGTGTAAAAAAGTAGTAGAATTATGTCAATTGTTATTTTATATTTTTAGCAATAGCAGAACAATTTTTTTTTAAACGCTATAGATTTTTACAAAAATAATATAATATGATAGAACGGTCCTAACAAATGTACACGAGCTTCAAAGCCAGGTCGAGGTGTTTTGGCGCTCCGAAAATTCGCTCATAAAAAGGGCACAATCATTATTGATATTTTGTGGAATTTCGTTGTTAGAAATTGATTTTGATGAAAATGACAGATGTTATAAAAATACTCGCAAAATATTAAAATATATCGGGTTGACTTCGGTCCCGTTTCATATAAATGAGTGGAACAAAGTTCCATATTTAAGTTTTTAATCATGCTATCACAGTTGTTGGATTTCAAAGAGATAATTTGTTAGGTTATTCAGTTCCCACCTTATCCAACCATTTCACTACATTCGATTTTCGTATTCAACAACACCGAGTTTGAAAACAAATGACAATCAAGAAACAGAAGAGAGTTATGTGAAAAAACGTGTTCGTTTGTTGGTGTCTCGCTTGGTCGTTCGTTTTGTTGTTGTTTTTCAAATAATATTAAACTAAGTGTTTCTTTATTGTGATATTCTTTAATAATGCAATGTGTAAGAAAAATCAAGAACTTAAACATCAACTTCATCGGTGAGTGAATTGGTTTCCTTACTTCCTTCATTCCATTATCTCTCTACACTATAATTAGACACTTCCATCAAGTAGTATAGTTTTATTCGTTTTACAGCTCACTATTTTCCAAATTCATCTGAAACTGAAAGCTTCGGATCCAATAGCAGTTTGTCATTTCTAAACACGAAATTTCTGTAATATCCTCCCTTATCAAGGAGTTGTTTGATTTTACTTTGTAAAAATGTCCGTTTGCATCGTGACGCTTGAGCGATACGTATTCGAGTATCTACGCAAAATGAACGGTATGCATGGAAACGTTTTATCTAGACCCGGTTATTTTTCATGTTTCTTTAAATTGTCCTATTTTGATTTTTGTTTATCAATTTGCATCCTGCCTCTGACCTTTATGCTGTTTCTGTAATATCCATGAACGTTGGCACATGATGTATGGGGCTCTGAAGTCAATCATTCCCGTGTGTGTATTTATCTATTGAGGTAGGTGCCCGTGTTATGGCAGCACTCTGCAGCTGATAACCCACTTTTTCTAGTTATCAAATATGAACACGCGATAAATTTTATATTCATTTTTTTCCCTATCAAAGTTTTGCTATTATTATTAATACTATTTATAAGCAGACGTCTGCATAAGTTAACGTAACTGAACATAGGCCTTTTATTATATATCCCACGTTTTACCTTATTCCCATTACACAAGTCCTGTTGCCCCTGTCCTTTGAATGAAGGCCACTAAGGTTGTCATTAGGTATTTTAAAATGCTCCTGGTTCCACAACATGGTTTCCCAAGCAGTATCAAAATGAGAATTCTTCCCACGAAGGTGGGACAGTGGCATATTGGATGAATGGGTGTTTTTATCCTTTAAAAAATATGTACAGGTATACGAGGCCTGTTCAAAAGAAAAGGTGAATTTAGAATTTTCGCGGGCTGTGTACATTTGATGATAGTTTTTTTTGTTGTTGTTATGTTGGTACACATATGTTTATCATATGTTAGCATTATCAGCCATTTTGGATTAGTGGTTTGTTTTTGACAACTGGAAAGGTTAGTCACGTTTTTGTGTGTTCTTCGATTTTTTACTTTTGAAAGAAATGGATCAAAGAATAAAATCCATGATTTGTTTTTCCACAACTCCAGGATGCTCATCGTCATTAACATCTTCTCGGCCCAATGTACACAGCCCGAGAAAATTCAAAATTCACCTTTTCTTTTGAACAGGCTATGTACATATTTTTATAGAGTCCCAACTGCTCCTTACTGTCTGGAGCCAGTGGTACTGTGGCATCCCCAATTGGGGTATGTTGTGAAGATGAAGGTAGTGGGCGGGGGAATGAGATGGGGAAGAAGAAGGTTGGGAAGTACCTGGCTATTCAGATCTGGTCACCAAACACGGCTAAAGCCATTTCAAGCAACGTTTCGATTCTGAATGGTGGTCTTTCACCAGGGCGATACTAATATTATTTATTACTCTGGAACGTGCAGCAAATATGCAATATGTTGTTATGCTATTAATTAATTGTGTTATGACACATATTAATTAAATAAAAAATATTTGCGCACGCCGGGTTTGAACCCACGACCTCTGGATTCGTAGTCGAGCGTTTTGCCGCTCATCACGGAGGCCGCCGATTGGTGTTTTCCACTCCCAACAGCTGCACGTGTGTCTCCTTAAGCGATAGTGTCCCGTCATATTCCTCGCTGAGTTTGCCTGTCCCAATTATAAACACTGATCGATGTTTTATTGCGCTCTGCTGTGAATTAATACATTATTTGAAAAATAGTGTTTAACAACAAATATGATGTTTTTTCCTAATAATGTAATTTATCTATCATCGTCAGCAGCCAGCCATAACAGCTGTTGAAGTGATAATGAACTCGCTAAGCACTTGTCTTGCCCCCGACACTCCTTGACTTTACTCGCAATGTAGATAAGAAATGTCTCGTATAGATTCGTCGAAAGTGCGCAATTAATAATACTCGTTACGTAAACATAAATTAATGCAAATTATGTTTTCGGTGATTTGCGGCTTACACGTGCCTCAATTATTGAAATCGCTAGTTGAAACCGCTTTTGCAAATACTACTTTTGGACAAAGACACTTATACATAGCCTGCAAATTATTCAATCTACTACCAGCTACGACTAGACAAATAAAAACAATGACCAAATTTAAACATGAACTAAAACATTGGATTTATAAAAGAGGTCGCTCTAATATTGCTTACTACTGTAAAACACCTACTTAGACGTGCATACTTCAATTTTCAATCTATCGTTATCTCTAGGCATATACAATCATATTTTTTATTTTTCTGTATTAACCTTTACCTAGATCATAAAACATCCAAAAACATTATAAATGTACCTTATGCACAATATCTGAAATGTTACCTCCACGTAATAAATTTATTCCTATATTCATCTGATTTCATCTTTCTTTTCCCTTTTATTTATTTTTTTCCTTTTTATTACTTTTTACTTTTGTGCACAACCTAAACAATATCTTTAAAATGCAACCTCCATGTAATAACTTTGTTGTAATTTTCATTTAATTTCATCTTTAATTTCTTTTCTTCATTCTCCTTTTCATTACTTTTTATTTTATTTTTATTAATATTTACATTTAATATTATATAATTTATGTACTCTACGTCTGCCTCGAGACAGGAATATCCTAGTGAGACAGACATGGACCAAACCCATGTTTTTTTTTTTAAATATTTTAACGAGAATAAGTAATAACATTAAAAAATTGCGAGCGAATTAAAATTGCAGTAAAGGTTGATAAATATTTCGTATTGACCCCAATAATAATGACTCATTTCATTTTTACCATTTATTTTTCATTTTATGTTATCGACCGTCCATATACTCGTACATTGTGTCCGAAAAATCATGGTATAGAAGAAAAATCGGCAGCACATTTTTTCTTCTTTTTTTAAATGGATTTTTTCAGCAACTTTAGGGTTAGGAAACTATTGGAGCCGGGTCTACGCTTCGACGCATTTTAAAAGTCAATTAACAGCTTGTAGTAACTCCGTAGCGACCGAATATTTTGAATTTGTCTACAAAATCCAAATTCGGACTCGATTTACTCGAAAACGAAAGGTTAAATCATATAAAATAATACCACAAAATCGACTTCGAATGTGATGTAGATTCACCAGTTTCCTGTTTGTACCACAAGTTTCCGAACACCGTGTAAACATAGTAGAAGAAAGACAAACATTCCCAGGTTGCGAATAACCTGACAATATTTGAAAAAAAAAAAAAGCGGAAATGTTGCTTGTGCAATGATGGAGGACTTTGAGGAATTGAACGCACGACGTTTATCCACTCAGCTACCGATAGTAGACATACGGACATTTCCACTCCACTCAGGGCCTCTTGTGTGGAATTGACATAAAAAGTGGCTAAGTATTAGGGATGGTTGATATCGAAAATTGAGTGTTCCTGTGGTTCCAGTTACCGGCGACGGCGACAAGGGAGGAGTCGGATATTTATCAGTTATTTTTTAAACCGGTTCCTGGTGCCAGAAAAATCCACGAAGATTATTTGTATTATTAATAAAGAATTTATTTTTTATTTTTAATCATGGGGGGTTGCTTTGCCAAAAAAGGAACCGTTTCCCCGGAGAAATAATATCGACGGTTCCAGTGACCGGCTTGGAACCGGTTCCTTTTAACCGGAACAGGAATATCGACCATCTCTAAGTATTATTTTTGCCGGAATACCTTCGTTGTAGTGATTTCGTTCAACCTTTTTTGATATGGGTACATGCGGCTATCGTTCACAAGCCATTATTTTTTAACGTGCAAACGTTAGAAAATAACACGTTCAGACAAAGAAAATTATATTCTACTGGTTGCTGTAACTAAGATTCTGTATTGCTTGGTAATATGTTTATTTCCTCTGATTTTTTTTCTTTGCATTGAAATGATGATACCAATGTAGTCCTCAAACACGAAACGTGCTTAGAAACCAGCCACGCGTTTTCTACATGATTGATATTTAATTATACATAATGTGCACCGAGTAGTGGGTACCAATAATTGTAAGCGGAAACTGGTTTCAACATTCGTTGATTAGGATAATCATATACCGATTCTCACCTGGTCTAAGCTGCGTGGCTTTACAGGTGCTGAAATAGCCGCAGTTACTAGTTAATATCGACTGCAAGACTCTCTAGTACGCAGGTAGTCTAGTTGCTAGTTTGTCTGTCAGTAACCCGTGAATTAGTGGAAAGAAAAGGAGGAACATCTTTCAATGTATCCAACGATTAAATAATTCCAGAGATGGGACGAGCGGTGGAATACCAAACGATGATTGGTCGAAACACCCCTCCAGGCAACAGCGATGACTTGGGGCCCTTGGGGGCAAGGGAGTGATGATTATCTCAATCAGGAAACTTCTAGGAAAACTTTGACGCTGTAAAATACAGACAGTCTGGTAAATACTCAAAGTAACAATGTATGGAGAGAGAGCTAATTCTTTTTACCCAACCTATACAAACTTGCGATAAATCACTTTCTCCGGGTTTTTACGTCGTACACCACACGAGAGAAAAAGAGACAACAAAAATAATACACCGCTTTTATTTACTGTAAGCATGATCTTGGTCTCCCGCGTCTCCGGGGACTCCGCCCATAAGTTTTATTATGCGACTAAACTGGACACAATTAAACGGTTTTTTAGGTTATATTTTTGTTGATAATACTGTGAAAAAGTGGTAATACAAATAAACAAAAACATTATGCCGACATGTGCTATGAATGGATGTATAAATACCCTAGCCCTGGTCCTAGCCACGCCCAGGTCTGCCGAGTCCGGCAAAATACATCAAAAACTGAATGTTTTTTTTCGGTAATATAAATATTGTTGCGGAATATTTCGTTATAATGGTAATAATACTTGAGTAATTTATACAGCGCCATTTTTGTGAAATATCACTTCAATAGCGCTTAACAACGCTATAAAATTACCAAAAACTTAAATAAAACTAACTGAAATAACTACCATAAAAATACTTAATTAAATACTCGCTTTTTATATCGTCGCTGGAAAGGCGAAAGGGCTTAAGCGACACTTTGGTCGAAAATGAGTTAAATATGCAGTTATGTTCAGTTTTTTTTTCTGCGTCGAATACTCTGACTCTTGTTTGATTCTGAAGAATTTTGTGGTCCTTCAGCCATCTAAAATATATTTACCATTTTGGAGAAGGCTTGACTCAAGAAGCACGAGTTTGGGACTTTTTTTTAGCTTTTTGTCGCTTCAGGTCACTCGGTGGGAGCATTGAGCACTTTTTTTTTAATCCAACCAGGTACTGAAGACATGAATTTTATTGTAAAACAAAAAAAACTTTAAAGTGCTCTGGTGTTAAGTTCCCAACATAGCGCTTCAGCCCTTTTGTCTTTCCGGGGATGATATGAGGTGAATGTTATGTTTATATTTCAAAATCATTCGAATAAACTTGTATCAATGCACCTACCAATATTTTTTAATCGAATGAATGGCCCGGATACATACATTCGAGTTTTTCTTTGAAGGAACCCAATGTAAAGTGTTAAAAAAATACGACCGTCAATGTAGCTTTTTTGTTTTTCTAAAAAAGCGTCGTCGTTTTTCGGGTGAGCGAAAATTAACAGCAAAATAGTTCCGTTGCCATCATAACCAACGATGTTAGTGTCCGAGCATTGATAATTCGAACTGTCATTCGATTATATTATCAAAATGTTTTGATGGTGCCATCACCGCCGATTCTGTCCACAATGCCCGCTGCACACAATGATCGCGGAAGTAATTAAGTTGAGATAATTCATTTTCTAATTGTGTTATCATCCAATCAAAACAGTAATGGCGTGCTTTCCATAATAAAATAGTATCGAAGTTGTGCACCTGCGCACACGTGGAGTGGTTGACCTCCAACTCCGACCGCCAGCTTAACTTCTAACACCGTCCCGGGGCACCGTATCACGGCTGTTCGTGATGGTATATTTTGCATTTCTTAACCAATTACTTCTCGTGAAAACGTTATTATATAATTACACCTTTGACTCGAATGCCGTCAGTCATTAATGTCATTATCATCAGATTGTAATCTTCCCTTTAACTTTTGAAATACGTCCATTTTTATCCTTGCGAACGACCAATTCAGAATTAAATTATAACTTCAAATGGAATAATAATAATAATTTCTTTATTAAATTCCTTATACATGACAAACTTTTAAATTTAATGCATATAAGAAATAAGATTTAGTTTTTACAAAATAAATACAAATTAAAGAACCATGTAGATACGCAAGAAAAATAAAATTTCAGGCAGTGGTGTTGATCAGGTCAATGAGGAGAAACTCTTTCAAGAATCAATAGGATTTCACTTCTGAATCTCTCCTCGGTGACATGAAATAAGTCGATATCGGAAGAGATTTTGTTCAGGAGCAAAATACTCCTCTCCACCGGTATAACCATTGGCAGGTTGGTCATACAGGCAGGAAGATAGAATAATCTATGAAAACACTGTCTTAGATAGTCATCAGGAACATAGAGACTTACGCGCTCCAAAATAGCAGGGTTTACAATATAGCCTCGCAGCAGTCTGACGAAGTGAGTGGCGGCATACCCCTCTCTTCTGAGCTGTAAGGAGTGAAGTCCGAGCGTGCCCAGGAGAAAGTTCGTCGGGTAGAGCCACGGATAGTGGCCGTACTCCCTCATGTATAGAAATCTCAGAAACTTTTTCTGGACCCTCTCCAAGATGAGGGAGTACCCCAGCTCGTGAGGATCCCAAATAATGAGCCACTCTCCAGCCTACTGCGGACCAAAGAGAAGTAGAGTGTTCTCAGAGTTCAGGTATCCCGAAAGACTCGGACGGTTCTGAGAACAAACCCTAACATTTTCAATGCCGACTGGCACACCCCTTCAATATGAACAGACGAATAGAAGTTTACTATCCAGATCTTTAAAAAAATATGTATTTAGTACAGACATACATTATTAAAATTATTAATAAAATAATGCTTGACTGTCTAACATGGAAGATTTTTTCCTTTTTATGAAATTCAAAGATCTGAATAGCCAGCTTATCCCAACCTTCTTCTATCGTTTATCTTACCCCACAATCATTGCTTTTACCGTTCTCATTCTAGTGCCTTCACCTATTAGAGGCTAGGTATCATCAAAGGGACTTCACCCTACAGGATGCAGCCCGGAACAGCCAAGCGTAATTGAACTCGCAACATTCACGTATTTTTCAAAGCCCTACGGTTCGGCGTCTTGCAATGTCTTTCACCAATCTTAAATTCTCAATTGCAAAATCTTATAATATGTAATGTATTCTTCGCTCCTCCTAATTAGTGTGGAATCTTTTCCCTCAAGGCCTATGTTATAATTGGGGATGATGTGCGAAGAGTATTTTTAAATAGATGAAGGAGTCAACCTGGCTCTCGAAGAGACCCATGTTGTAGGAGAATTGAAACACAGAAACCGACAAATCGTTTCACAAAACATATCTCGAACAAATTAGCAGTTTCACCGTTCTAGCTTCCTCAATATTTCTCAAGGGTACCCCATAGTCCTACTGGTTTCGACTCAGCAAGAATTTATATGGAGAGAGAGCTAAATATTTTTACCTAACCTATACAAATTTACGATAAATCACTTTCTCCGGGTTTTCACATAGTAAACCGTGAAAGAGAAAGAGACAAGACAAGTTCTCACACAATAAGCACCGCTTTTAGGTATGTAAGCATATCTTCCGTCTCCCGCGTCTCCGGCGACACCGCCCACTACGTTTTGTAATGCGATATAACAGGACATAACTTGACGGTTTTTAGGTTATATCCTATATTTTTGTTTATAACAATACTGTGAAAAAGTAGCTATACAAATAAACAAAACATTTTGTCGACATGTGCTATGAATGGATGTATAAATACCCTAGCCCTAGCCACGCCCCAGTCAGGCAAAAATCATCAATCCTGACTATACTAGCGCTCCCTCCTGGTATATTATTGCTCTTGAGGGGTTCGAGCGGTAAGGAATCTTGTGTATTCAACGAATAGTTGTTTATCCCGAGTGCATTGAAAAGTTGTTTTGCCAAATTCGTCTTACGGCACTTTGATAGCATAATAATTATCTATGACTTTTAGATTGATATCTCTATCGATGAAGTGTCGGACATGTACGGCACGTTGCATTTTGACAGCAGTGCACATTGCACAATGCTATTTATTTAATCATTCACACTGTATCATTATTGCATTACTAGTTACAAAATGAATCAATTATGATTCTGTTTCATTTCGCAAATGGTTGGTCGATATTTGGCCGATATTGTGGTGCCGAAAATCTGTTCGTCTGAACCACCAAAAAATCTCGAATTGTGAGGCTCTGGCGTCATGAAACTTACACAGGATCTTGTGTGCTGAATTTATAGATCAACACAACTATTTTAAAATTACAGTGTCATTTCCGTTGTAAGCTGTAGAGCTTTTCATTATCCATTTAAGTGTCAAAAGGCAAGACAAGGCGCCATATTTATTGTATATTTTTCAATTGATGATTGAATCATTGATCACATATTTAACTTTCTTTCTAAAAACATTGTGTTAATACTTGGGTGAAGCCGGGTCTGCTGCTGTGCAGAAGTTAATTGGGTTGACCTGGATCTGCAGTTAAATAGTGAGTTTTCCGCCCTCGTTAACTTTTGAACTATATTATTTACACATCGAAACAGTGATTTTTTTTCTTTCCACAAATGAGTTTTTTTTAAACTCATTGAGAATTTTTTTTTTTGTAATATATTATCAATATGTAAATTTTCTAATGCAGTTTTAATCTTTAATTTGCAGAAATCCGTGCTATTTACATTATTAAAATTATATATTTATAATACATCATTCAAATGGCACAACAACGATAACCTAGCAGATTTTCTTAATGTTAACTTATTAATAATCTTAACTCGTTTCCATGTGGGCTAACCACAGTTTGATAATGGCCTTGCACGCCGAAACAGCTGTCACTAAAAATGAATACTAAAACTAAGTTAAAAATAACAATGTTAAATTTGATTAAAATAAACAATAAAAAAATAATTAAAATATGAAAAATTAAAGTTAACAATAATAATAAATACGGTATATTTAAGAGAAACAAAGCGATGGGTGCAATACTCTATGAGTAATATAAAAATTGACCGGTTACAAACGGGCGTCGTAGTTTCAAATCCTCCGCTAGCTAAGTCCTCCATCATTGCACAAGAAACATTTTCCACTTACTATTATGGTAGTAGGTGTTTTTCAAATATGGTTAGATTATTCTTAACCCAGGAATGTTTACCTCTAAAAAATAAAATGATAATAATACCAAAGAGCATGATTAGATTTATTTATTTTTTATTTATTTAAATGTTAACACACAAAATACATTTGGTATATTAATCCCAAGGAGTTTAAAAAAACTCATTCTGGGAAGGACAACATTATAAAACAAAAATGAATGATATTTTTACAAAGACTTGCAAATTTCAAAAAGGAAGCACAAAAGAAGATGGAACAAGCGAAAAAACACATCAAAAAGAGACTCATATAAAAATAGACTCACTACCATAGATAAACATCGCAAATACAACAAGAAAGATATTCACACACACAGAGGTCTCACAGATAGATTAATAAAAATCAAATGACGTGGAATTTTGTCTGCTTGTTTTAAAAGTAATTTTTAATAATTATTTGTATCTGATTGTGTAGGTACAGAAATATAACTCATTTTATTCACATCGCAATTAGAATCGTCTTTATACAACTGGTCTATTGTTCCTCTGTGCTCGTATGTAATAATTAATTAATAATCTTCCATTATAATTCAATCGCACGTACTGACTATTATTGATAGATTGAATAATAATGTTCGTCGGCTGTTGCAGTTACGGTTCTATGTTCTGTTTAGACTGTCGTAATTCAACTGAACTCGTGGTAGACTGATAGATGACCTAATTTTGGTTTTATGGAAACATTGCATCGACGTTTTGATACTTGATTGAGTAGAACCTTTCTTGTTATATAGTTAAGCTAACTGCTAAATTATATTTACGTTAAATGAAAGTAAAAATCAAACGTACGATCCGAAGTGAAGTGACGTAGCTACCCCATTTGATCTGGCTCATTAAAGCCTTTTCATGGCGTAATCTTAGGTAATTTGTTTTTTTGTAATACTTAGAGAGAAGTATAATATCTGTGAACGCAAGTAAGAACGGAATGAGTCAACTAACGCAGATGTTCAGGAGAGCTAAAACAAAATTTAGAAATGTTGTTACAAGCGCTTTACAGAAGGCTGAGAAGATGTTAATGACGATGAGCGTCCCGGAGTTGTGGAAAAACAAATCATGGATTTTATTCTTTGATCCATTTTTTTCAAAAGTAAAAAATCGAAGAACACACAAAAACGTGACTAACCTTTCCAGTTGTCAAAAACAAACCACTAATCCAAAATGGCTGATAATGCTAACATATGATAAACATATGTGTACCAACATAACAAAAAAAAATCGATAGTCGAATGTACACAGCCCGCGAAAATTCAAAATTCACCTTTTCTTTTGAACAGGCCTCGTGTATATATATATATATAAATAATATTTCAGTAATTGTCGGCCTCTGTTGTCGAGTGGTAAGACGCTCGACTATGAATCCAGAGGTAGTGAGTACAAATCTAGCGTGCATAAATATATGTTATTCAATGAATATTCGTCATAACACAATTAAATGAATATAAACACTTTAAAGTATGTTTGCGGTACATTCCAGAGTGGTAGATAATCCAAGTATCTCTGGTTAAAGACCACCATTCAGAATCGAAACGTTACTTGAAATAGCTTTAGTAGTGTTTGGTGACCAGATCTAAATAGCCAGATACTTCCTAACCTTCCTCTTACCCATCTCCTTCCCCACACCACTACGTTGAACCTTACAACATACCCCAGTTGGGGATGCCATAGTCTTGCTGGCTACACGATTAGGAGCAGTTGGGACTCTTGTGCAATATTCACTAAAAAAAAATAAAAGTAATCTTTGTCTAAGCTATCGTACAAAACTCTTGTTCGGGGTGACACTAGAACCCCCTTTCGGAACGGGAGGGTTAACGCTGTTTTAAAAATCGACGAATAATGCACCCTTGGATTGGGGTGTTTTATGGTTTATGTGAAATGCGTTGTATCTCGTTTCGAGAATCGCTTTGATTCTCTCTTACGAAAAATGTTGGGGTTGAAATTATAGGGTTGGGTTAAATATTATGTACCACCTCTAGTAAAAGTTTCGTCCAGACTCTCAACTGACAAATAGATATTTTAGCAGTCAAAAGGGCGAAATAAAGTGTGTGAAATCATTTTTTTTATACTATAATAATATATTCGGGTATTTCCATAAATGTTCAACCATTGCTTGATACTTTGCACATGTCTAGCTCGTGTGTGCACGTCGCGCGGAGTGTCGACAAAGCTAGTTTTTCTATTAAAATTACGGGTTGAAGTTGACTAACACCCAATCATATGATATTATCTATTTAATGAAACGAAAAAATAACTTTGTATATAACCACAGTTTATTTTTATTTTTATGACCGACCGGTTTCGCTTACCCTAAGCATATTGTTCGAGTATTAATATACAAAGAGACCTACCTATCCAAGGCAGTGTAGTCAGTTTTTATAACTTTTGCCTGACTATTCTGTACAGGCGTGGCTAGGGTTTTCATTGCCACACCTTTTTTACAGTAAAACAAAAAAGGACATAACCACAAAAAGCGTTCGCATAACAAAACGATATCAAAAATACTATTAAATGATTTATAGATTCAGAATATCTTGCAAAACGAATAGCATTACGTTTGCTTAAATAATAATGGAAGTTTATAATTAATATAATGTATTTATATACTTAGTAATTCGATAATCCTAACGCGCTGTAAAAAATGAAGCGAAGTGGGCGAAGTCGCCGGAGACGCGAGAGACGAAAAACATCCTTATAATACGTAAAAGCGGTGTGATATTTTGCGAAATTTTTGTTGTCTCTTTCTCTCTCATAGTGTACGACGTAAAAACCCGGAGAAAGTGATTTTTCGCAAATTTGTATAGGTTGGGTAAAAAAAATGCTCTCTCCAAATATTCTTACTCCAAGGTTCGACTCAAAATTCGCCGCGATACCTGTAACATTTTTGTTTTTAAATTTCTTTACGACTTCTGTGTAAATGTTTCTCTAGGTTTATGAATTAGATGATAAAATGATTCGTCTTGATAATATTATTTTAATTTTTTGTAGAAAATCACCTTCTTAAGTACTTCTTCCTGTATGGTGAATGTCAAATTGGAATGCTGATTTAGTACAGGTGTGCCTCCGGGAAACCGGTGGAGTGGACATTATTATACAATATGTTTTGTAGTTTGTTCACATTCACACAGTTCAGAATTAGAAGAAGAAATGTTATTGCGTAGAGGAATCCTCTTTTTACAGCACAAATCGCTTCGGTCTTTCATCTCCGCTAAACGTACCAAGCGCTCATCAACGAAACACCAAAAATAAATAAAACACTACATTAGAAATCCACCACACATCTAAAGACACCTGATATAAACATAGAAAAAACCACTCACATCTAAAGGCAAAAAAATACAAACATTGCAAAAACCACACCGTCTAACGTTGGATCATAATATTATCATGGGATAGCAGCTGATTCAACTACAACGCGTAGAGTGGCCAAAAGATATACGAATTCAAATAGCTGTCCCAAGGTCGATTCTATTATGTAAACATGGCAGACCTTTCCACGATATTTCCTTCCAAATGAGACAGCCACGCGGATTGGACTGCCACCAACGCGTAGTTTTAACGTTTAGTGCGCAGAAATTTTCCATTCGTTACTGCGCAATGCCGACACGGAGTTCTTTGACACCTCTGCCCTCTTCTGAAAATTGATTCGGTTGGTTAGATGATGAAATGATCCTTACTGTATTTTTTTTCCAATGATTCTCTTTGTTAGCTAGCGGGTACACTGGGTACTGGTTTGTATGGGCGGTACGTTTGTAATGTATTTTGGTACTTAAATCAATTATTTTATACTTTGTCATATATTATTATTTGTACAACATAGAGATGGTCGATATCAGAATTGGGTGTACCTGCGGTTCCAGTTACCGGTGACCGGGAAGGAACCGGCTATTTATCCAGTTATTTTTGGAACCGGTTCCTGGTGCCAGAAAAGTTCCACGAAGGAGATTTTTTCGAAAAGTACTAGCAAATCGACAAAAGTTCCTCGCCAAAAAAAGTACTAGTCGGTAGAGATTTGAAAACAAAAAGAACTGGAACTGGTTGGAACTCGCCCAAAAAAATACGAAAAGATCGGACAGAGGATACCGATATTTTTATTTGCGAAAAATTGGCACCGGTTCCTCGAAGAAATAATATCAACGGTTCCAGTGATTGGCTGGGAACCGGATCCTTTTAACCGGGACAAGAATATCGACCATCTCTAGTACAACAGGTCCTGCCATGTTTAGTCGCCTTTGCAATCTGTACATTCCTTGCAGAAATGAATGTAGTTATGTTTGACGGCCTCCATGGTCGAGTGGTAAGACGCTCGACTACGAATCCAAAGGTCGCGGATTCGAACCCGGCGTGCGCCAATAACTTTTATTTGATTAATATGTGTCAGAAGACATTTAATTCATATAAAAATAATAAAAGTATATTTGCGGCACGTTCCAGAGTGGTAGATACTCTAAGTATCGCCTTGGTGAAAGAACACCATTCAGAATCGAAACGTTGCTTGAAATGGCTTTAGCCGTGTTTGGTGACCAGATCTGAATAGCCAGGTAATAGCCCAACCTTCCTCCTCCCAATCTCTTTCCCCTCTCCACTACCTTCAGCCTCACAACATACCCTATTTGGGGATGCCATAGTGTCACTGGTTGTAGACGGTTGGGAGCAGTTGAGACTCTTGTGCGTATATCTTATAGAATAATAAAAACATAAAAACTTATGTTGCGTGTCTAGGTAGAAACTAGACAATATAGAGAAACTAGACAACTGGATAGAGTAGGTGATTTTTCACAAAAACGGCGTTATACAAATTATTCAAATATTATTGTTATTATAATGTATTAAAAATTACCTTTTCATAAATACTGTATCTTATAGGATAATATAAACATTAAAAAAAACTTACGTTCCGTCTAATGTTGGAAATTCAATTTTGATATCCACTATTTTAGTTATCGTTTTTTTTACATAAGTGTATCCAAAATTCTTTTTGAATGTAACAATAATATCAGGACTGATTCATTTAGATACTCGCTTGTACCTAGATTGCATGCAGTGGGTAATTCTTTCGCTGAAATAGTAGATATATTCAACTGCACTGAATCTAGTTACAAGAAGGCTATAAAAGCCTTAGATGAATTAAATAGTGAAGATACGTTACTAAGACAACGCGTCTGGTTGTACTAAACCAAGTCAACGAGACATAATTTCGAAACACGCTTCATATAGCTATCCCTTCCGCACACACATATTCTTTGAATGGCTATCCTTTTCATATGCGGGTGAAACATTTAGTGGTGCTACATTTTTCGTAAGATTTGTATGAATATGACGTGTCTTGTATTTTATATCTAAGATAATAGCATAGCTCTTTCCAAAATTTTACTGTTAATTTATTGCATTATAATATTTCTATTAGCTTACTTATGTTTTTAGGTGCTAATCATTTACTCCGTGTTATTTTTGTGTCACTATTTACACTGTTATGTAAAAGCCTCTAAGGGCGTATATAATTAAATGAATAAATAAGTGTTGAGTCTAAAATAATGAATCCTAACATCTCGAAGTTCATGGGACTGTGAACTGACCACTTACACACCTAAAGTTATTTACAGTAAAATCTAAATAATTCACGTGGTATTTACAGAAAGTATATCTCACTCGTTATGCACTAATCCATCGATAATTTGAAGAAATTCAATTATGTTCACTTTATACAATCCTTTACGTTAATGCTTACGTTCTCTTTCCTTCGTGCGGTGTGTATTTAGTGGTGGGCGATCAGTTTTTTAGGAAACCTGTGATCTGTAATTATCTCCTGAGTTCAGTGATCCGTCGCGCGTCGTTGCTTTCTTCAGGTTATATAACTTTTCTATTCTTTCGGCACGATTGCCTAGTAACTGGTAACTGTGAACTCGAGATATCAATCAAGGTAGTTCGTAACCAGGTACTGTGCCCCCGCACTTATCTGTATCGGCGGATAAACTGTATTGCCCCAGCTCATTACGTCAACCTATCAGTTTCTGTGTATCTGTATCTTTTGCAAAATATAGACAAAATCTTTATTCCTTTTACTTTACAGATTTTTATAAAAGTTTGGTGGAATTTAAGATTTCCGAGGGAAATATAAATATCTGAATTTAAGAACGGATTTTTTTTTTGCTTTAGGGTCAACACCCAAAAATACACACTTTTTGGTTTTCTAGTACAAGCAAAACTACAAATTATTTGCCTGTTAATTCTATACGGGTAATTAGAAAAATGTCTAAGGTTTCCAGTGAATAGAATTCTTAAACTGTAATCTTTTGAATTCTTTATGAAATCCATACTGGAATTTTATGTAAAACGTTCAAAGATACCTTTGCTTTTTTTCAAACTGCACGATTTACTGACATTTTAGTACGTTTTTCATAGTTTTTTTTTTTAACGTGAATACCGCACAAGAGTCTCAACTGCTCCCAACCGTCTAGAGCCAGTGACTATGGCATCCCCAATAGGGGTATGTTGTGAGGCTGAAAGTAGTGGGGAGAGGAAGGAGATGAGGAAGGGGAAGGTTGGGAAGTACCTGGCTATTCAGATCTGGTCACCAAACACGGCCAAAGCCATTTCAAGCAATGTTTCAATTCTGAATGGTGGCCTTTCACCAGGGCGATACTTAGAGTATCTACCACTCTGGAATGTGCCGCAAATATACTATATTTTATTTTATATCAATTAAATGTGTTATGACACATATTAATTTAAATAAAAGTTATTGGCGCACGCCGGGTTCGAATCTGCGACCTCTGGATTCGTAGTCGAGAGTCTTACCACTCGACCATGCAGGCTGTCAAATTTAAAAGATTACAGTAATAAAATGTATTTACTAAAAACCTTTTTGACTTTTTTCTAACTACCCATAGAAAATTTGCAGATAGATCGTTTGTAGTATTGCTTTTATTAGAATGTTACAAAGTAACGTTTAGCGTCATTCTTGGGTGCTGACCCTTATGCTTTTGAATATATCTCATTCGACGGCCTCCATGGTCGAGTGGTAAGACGCTCGACTACGAATCCAAAGGTCGCGGGTTCAAACCCGGCGTGCGCCAATAACTTTTATTTAATTAATGTGTGTCATAACACATTTAATTCATATAAAAATGATAACAAGTATATTTGCGGCACGTTCCAGAGTGGTAGATACTCTAAGTATCGCCCTGGTGAAAGACCACCATTCAGAATCGAAACGTTGCTTTAAATGGCTTAAGCCGTGTTTGGTGACCAGATCTGAATAGCCAGGTACTTCCCAACCTTCCTCTTCCCGATCTCCTTCCCCTCCCCACTACCCTCAGCCTCACAACATACCCAATTTGGGGATGCCATAGTCTCACTGGCTCTAGACGGTTGGGAGCAGTTGAGACTCTTGTGAGGTATTCATGTTAAAAAAAAAAAAAACATTTGACGCGATGAGACGTCTGTAAGTCTTAAATTTAAGGTGCGTAGTAACCTTGCCGCCACATTAGTGAGGCTTTGCATGGATAATAAATTAAAGACCCATTCGTAGTTCGTAATAACTTTCCAATTACTTTTGATTAACGTGCATTTCTTTATTTTTATCGCTTCTCAAACGTCGACTTTTTTTTCACTATGGATTTTGGGAAACCCTTTATAACGTTTACCAAGATGTTAACGGTTTTTTTTGGTTTTCCACGCCTTGCAAGTAAATTTGTTTTGTTTTTCTTTAGAGATGTCGTATATTTTTCATGGCTCGTATACAAACAGTTTTAAGTCAGTTTTACGTCCTTCACCCGTTCCTAAACACCTTCCATGTCGCCACAGTGTCGGCTGGTCTGTAAAGTTTTATCCCCAGCTTCGGTTGGCGACAGAAGACCTCATGATGTAAGCACCGACATTGAGGTATATGTTCGTATATGTCTTCGATCAACTACAGAATCGTGGCTGCGCATGCGTCATTTTCTTCCCTGACCTTTGTTCACATCCCCGAGGAAATGGCTTTTCTCCCCCTCCCACTCGTTTTAAGGCCACCACAAATCTAACTGGGTTACCATACTAAATTATTTAGTATTGACATATCGCAGATTAAAGTCACGTTAAAAGAAAGACTGGTCGGTCAAAATTGTTTTTGATGAACAAACTAAGTTCTTTACAAGATGTACCTATCCTGACCGAGCCCTGGTAAATCACACTTTCTGACCAAAAGAAAATAACATCGTTTGCACCTATACAATTATTCCCATGTTTTATTAAAATGTATTCAACTCGTTTTTAGGCATCAGTCAATCAATCCTTTGTTGAAGAAAGTGAGCTACACTTACTATTACTCGTGGAATAAGGAATAAGACGGTCATTAATTTGAACTATGAACCAATTTTTTTCACCATGTATCGATTATTTTTGAGTTTATTTTGACGGATTGCAATGTTTGAAGCACAGACGTCAGGTGGGAATGCTGCCCTTGTTCTACAGGTATTTCAATGGAAGATGCTCCGAAGAACTTGCGTCATTGATCCCTTCGGCACCGGTGCATAGTCGGGAAACTCGCCAAACGCGCGCCCAACATTTGTACACGATTGACATTCAACACATGAGAATGGGTCGCTTTTACGACTCGTTCCCATGTTCAACAGCTCGGCTATGGAACTATTTGCCGGCCTCTGTGTTTCCTCCCTCCTTCAACATGGGCCTCTTCAAGACCCAGGTTCACTCCCTCCTTACCTCAAAAAGACTCTCCACACAGCATCCCCAAAGATGACATAGGCTGTGTGGTATTATTGTAAAAAATAAATGTATATATATATAACTCCCTACTCCCTCGGCAGCAAAGCCAAAGTTCCGAAGAAACGTTCAAAACTAACACATCCTTTGAATTCAATTTAAGAACTCAGACTCATTGAATAACTGTAGTGGTGGAGTCGAGCGTCACGAAAGTTTCTTAGAAATAATTAATCGTTAGATTTGTTTTGCATACATTTTCTGATTTTCTCCGGACAGGCAATGCACGATGAAGCTGTTAAATTTTATTATTATCATCATGATTTCACATTAATAATATTCTTCTCCGCGATCATGATAATATAATTATTTAACAACTTTTGCTTTAACTTAATAACACATTATTTAACGATGATCAATTTAGTATCAGAGGATATAATAATATGTAAGATTAATAATCTAACTACCGCATTGATTAAGGAAGCATCCAACATATGTGTGGCACATTGTATAATATTAATTCATCTCACGGATATCACATGATAAAAGCACTTATCCTTGGCGTTTTATCGCAGAATCAAGGCCAAAAGCGCTAAATTTAATTATATGTAGCTTTGTTTAATTTCTGCTTGATTTAAAATATCATTCCATTTGTAAACAACTCACCGAAATGTATAATTACAACATCCCTTCTTTAAAATAACTACTGCTGAGGAAAATTACTTTTTACAACAACCTTGTCTGCGTCCTTGTTAATTATCATTCTGATTGCAGGGAAACTTACTGAAGGCTATGGCTAATTCGTTCCACACCTTTTCAAAGTTACTTTCGTCTCGTGTGTGTTAAAATTTTAATGAATTTTGCCCCTTGTGAATTTTAATCTCGGCTTGGAAATTATTCCCGTAAAAGGTATTTTCAAGGATGCGGTGTGTTGAATAATGTATGATTCTGAAAACATTTGCGGAACCGGAAATTTCCACCGGCAAGATAATTTTTTCTTCTCTCGACTAGCTTCGCTTGTGGTGCTTTAAATCTTGGAATGTTCTGAGGCATATGGAAATGGAGTAGGGGGGAAGTTGTGGAGTACCTGGCGAATCAGATCTTGTTACTAAACATGGTTAAACCCTTTTCAAACATTTTTTTTCCTCTTCTGAATGATGTTCTTTCTCCAGAGACATACGAGTACATCCATTTAGGGATATACTCTGGAACGAAGGACAAAGATGTTATTTTATGTTTCTGTCAAAAACACTCAATTTAATACGTGCGTATTTGCGCTTCACAGCGTTTGAACCCGCGACCTTTGGGTACAGATCTGGTTATTGACCGTTCATTGAACTTAATTAAGACGAAATATAAAAATATTGCATGAGCTGGTGTTAGAGAAGTGCATTTCCTCGTAAGTGTTAATAAAATAAAATATATACTGACAAGGGAGGGGCTTATTCATAGACGAGATGTTTATAATATAATATTAAAATCCCCGAGATGGTATGACGGATTGGAAAAGCGCACAAGTTTTTATTCTTAATCGGCAGTTTGCAACTAACATTGATTTAGTAGGAGTACAACACAATACACGCCAATTTAATGATTTTATGTAGATTAATTGAAGCGTTAAACAGATATAGGGCGTACTCTTTATACGGCAGACCTCCGTGTTAATTAATCTTCAGTAAATCAGCAAGGTTAGCCTTATTAACATTGCATTTAATGAATTGCGGTTTCCCGTTTATAATGCGCAGAAAAAAAAAATCATTATTGCTAATGGGTGCTGATAGAATAATAAGCTTCCTTGAACTAATTGAATTCTTGGAGCTTCTTTGTGGATAGAGATTTTTTACACATATCATTATGTACACTTATCTTACATTAACATCAAAGATAAAAACATAACTAAATATGTGGGTAAGAAATTAGAATAAACAACATATTATTTACCGTATTCTTGCACTGTTTCACTTTCACATCTGCAGAATAATCCGTCGATTATTTTCCTTCCGCAAGTTTAATTTTTCTCAGAAATGGCAGTTTTCTTGTGCTTAGAGCCAGAAGTATTCGTTGTAGCCGTTTAAACCTTCTCCAAGGGTCCATCTGATATACCTGTATGTCAGTTTCTCAGCATTTCATTCGTAATATTATGCTTTTTTTACTTTGCATTTATGTTTCGTATTATTGCCTCACTTGATGAAGTCAGTTGGCAAGTCGACTGCTCCAAGAAAGATGGCAGGAACTCCGAGTTGAGGTTTTTGGACTAACTTCCACTTATTCCTTATGTATTTTAGTTTTTAATGTATTCAAAATTAATTCTTCTTCAATTTGAAATCACGAAAAATACCCACCTAAGAATTTAACAAAAAAAAATTCAATATTTAATTTGCTCTTCGGCAAAATGACATAATATGTGACTTACTGCCTTTTTACTTGGAGCAGTCGTAGTTATGACCACGACAGGAGAAATTATTTTTAATTTATTTTATTTTATTTCTTATAGCATTTTTCTATTTTTTTCCTAATTTTCTTATTTTTTTCAGGGCTGGCCCCTCTGGGAACGATGCGAGTCGACGGAGCACGAAAGGCGTCAACTCCTGGTGGCCAGACTGCCCACAGTGCAGACCCTGAACGGAGGCGGGAGGCTCGGGTCCGACGAGAGGGAGGATGCAGAGAGAGCCTTCATCCGCTACTACATGGATAGACCCGAGAGCGACCGACCTGAGAGGTTTGTACCAAATGCTTTAAACTTACTGACTTGATGTATATACTCGTATATATCGATTAAAATATACCTTCAGATCACTTCTTTCTTCTGGTCATCTCTTTACTTTCTCTTTCCTAAAGTTTAGATTATTCGTCACCCTTGGTGCCAACCGTTGCTTTGGGCAAGGTCAGGTTTTTACGTAATTCTTCGGCTTTTCCGTCTCGGCTAGCCACTATTTTACTATATTGTAATCTGCTTGTTTTTATTTATTTTGTTGCTGAATTCACATATTTGACATAATTGGGTCATTCATTGTTTCCAAACAGAATATTATCTATGTATTTAAATCTGTTAGGGTCTCACTCTGTTCCTTGTGGTACTCCGTTGGTCACAAGCAATGTATGTTGTTAGTCAATCGCAGAGATCGTGATACACGGATCAAACCGCTCTATCCGATAAATTGAAAGGCAAAACATGAACAGGACAATATTATCAAACTTAATTTGACATGCAGCCATAAATTTTAATATCCGTTTTAGTGTTAGGTACTCCATTGATCAGAAATGGTCACGATCTGTAGCGATTGCAATTTCGTTTCACCCAGATAACGCTTTGATCACTATTATTTTAGATATGGAATCTTTCACAATATCTTTATAATATACAGCGTCCATAATTCATAAAACCGCTTATTCTGTTTGTCATAAAATGTTTATAAATTCTTCACTTGAAAAGGATGCATGTCCGGATCAAACAAAGGCGTCACGATAGCTAGTCACACGTCACGACCTTAGGAAGGTACCCTTGAGGTCACCAGTTTAATTTGCGTCCGCGTTGAGGTTTTGAAACTCGCACAAAGGGCTTTGCTCTTTTATTATTTCCAAACGAATGGCAATCGGTAGATGTGTGTGAGTAGGTGACCGCTACAAATTATGCTAGCGATTGCTCAGGTCGTTTACCAAAATTGACGATTGTCCGCTAGTTGACAATGAACTCGGCAATCGAGTCACCTGTCCGACTGCTGTTTTTTGTGTGTTATTAAATTTTGTTCAAGGACTTTTTATGTAATTTGTGCACACAAAATTTATGTTTTTTTTATGAATAATTAATTGACTTTTTATTTCTTCATAATGTTGACTGTTGGTGAATGCAATTCCATAGTAAAATGTGCCAACGTTACGTATTGTTTAATAATAATAATAATAATTGGCTGATTTATATAGCGCCGTTTTCGCGACAGAGATATCACCTCAAGGGCGCTTTACATCATAATTAACATAATATTACAACTAAGGCTTAATATTAACTTATGCCTAATTCTTATAACTAGTGACTTACAACTAACATATTAAAATTAGCACATATTTATAATGGTTGTTGCCCGTGCTGTCGGACCTAGGGTAGAAAAAAAGTGAAGTAAGTAATATCTAACTATATATATATAAACTATGTATAGCACTCGGACTTAAGTGATCAAAACTCTAGTTAAGGAAATTTACGTTGTTGTGGGTGTGGTAATTTAAAAAGATGAGTCTTTAGTTTTGCTCTGAACTCGATTGAGCTGTCAATCTTTCGCAAATGTGAAGGGAGGTTATTCCAAGCTGTGGGGCCTGCTACGGCAAAAGCTCGCTCTCCGAAATTGGTGTTGGGATTGCGTTTAGGTACAGTGAGTCTACCTATGGCCGTTGAAGATGCTGATCGAAGCATTTACATAAAACTGCTTAAATTTATCTCTATCTATTTAAATTAGTTTGACTTGTCTTGTATATTCAAGTTTTTGAGAATTAACGAGTATTTATAGTTTCACTGTCTTTAATTTTAATTGTAATAACAAATTGTAGCGCGATTTGTACATTCGATTGAATTATTTGCCATTTTATAGTATAGTTGCAAACTGCCAAAGAAGTGTTTTAATCAATTTAGTTGTTCATTTCAACATATTGAAAAACGCCTGGATATTGAGATAGCGTAACGTTATTTGGAACAGTCGATATACGATAGAAATTGTTAACTAATGAGGTAAGGTACGATAGTATATGTTGTTTTTTCTTGGATTTCAAAGATTTTATCTTTACGGTTATGTTTTGTTCATTTCGCAATATTTTTTTACGGTGAAGCCATATCCGCAGTTGATTTATTAGAATATTCTTACTTAAGATTGAAATCGAACCCGCATCCTGTAAATGCAACATCATATAATATACCAGGAGGAAGCGCTAGTGTAGTGAGAGTTGATGATTTTTGCCTGACTGGGGCGTGGCTAGGGCTAGTTTACTTATGCATCCATTCATAGCACATGTCGACATGATGTTTTAGTATATAAACAAAAATGTAGAATATAACTTAAAAAACCGTTGAGTTATGTCTCATAACAAAATGTAGTGGGCGAAGTCGTCGGAGACGCGGGAGACGCGGGAGACGGAGAACATGCTTACATACCTAAAAGCGGTGCTACATTGTATGAGAACTTGTCTTATCTCGTTCTCTCTCAAGGTTTACGACGTCAAAATCCGGAGAAAGTAATTTATCCTAAATTTGTATAGGTTGGTTAAAAATATTTAGCTCTCTCTCCATATATATTTTTGCTCTGAGTAGTTTTGCTTCCACACCATGTTGGCTTATTCGATCAATTTGCAGTATAACTTTAAGCTCCTTATTAGATTAGCTATCCTACAAAATGCCTGTCAAATAATATCGGAACGTGACGCTTTTCCCTATTATCTCGTTAGGTAGTTGACTTTCCATTCGCCTTCTGCGTTTGCGATGCGGGTCAAAAGTCAAATGTCGGGGCATGGGTATAATGTATGTGTACGATTCGCCCTGCTATTTTCATGGCACTGATGGCGATTATTTACGAGGTCTGTTTGCAGCCTGGCACCGGACACTAGCCACCGGGCACCAGACACCAGACGCCAGAGTGCGGAGCCCAGAGGTGACAAGCACTCCTCCGCCATAATAATAATATAACACGATTGGAGCAAAGTAGCGAAATTGAAGATGTCTTAAAACCCCGTGTCGGATCTTATCATCATCTCGGAATAGGTACAAAAATAAAAGTCAAATTCATTTTTAAATTTTTTTTATTGATTAACTTATTGTTTCTTACATTATTTTTACATTACCCACCTCAATAAGTCATTAGAACCTGTTCTGAGGTAGGTGACAGTAAGTACAAGTAGAATAATATAAAATATGTTGATATTTGTTACACAATCCTAGATGATACAACAGATACTGACCTTAAACTCTCTTGATATCATATAGGATACATTGACAGTAGGTAAAGTTGCAAGCCATAAATCCTATAATTAATAACAGTGGATACGATACAAATGTACATACATTTTACATGATGGAATTATAACCATAAATATTTTGACGGCCTCCGTGGTCGAGTGGTTGGACGCTCGACTATGAATCCAGAGGTCGCGGGTTCAAACCCGGCTAGCGCAAATAAATGTCATGTAATTAATTCATCTGTGTCACAAAACACTTAATTCACATAAAATAATATATAGTATATTTGCGGCACGTTCTAGAGTGGTAGATACTGTAAGTATCGCCCTGGTGAAAGGCCACCATTCAGAATCGAGGATTGAAATGAAATGAAATGGCTTTAGCCGTGTTTGGTGATTAGATCTGAATAGCCAGGTACTTCCCAACTCTCCTCTTCCAGATTTCCTCCCCCTCCCCACTATCTTCAGCCTCAAAACATACCACAATTTTGGATGCCATAGTCTCACTAGTTCTAGAGTCTAGAATCTAGACCAGAGGTTCCCAAACTTTTTTGTCCCGTAGACCACTTGTCGATTTTTCCTGTTTTGTATGGACCCCCTGCTTTCCTAGTATTGATTTTTTTTAGCGTTGGGAAAAACTTCAAAGTTTTGTGAACGCTTCAGGAACTGCTAGTTCTTTGAAATGAACCCTTCGCGGTGAACACTTCAATAGTAGTCGAACTCGTCAAAAAATAGTACTAGTCGGTAGAGATCCCAAATCGAAAAGTGCTAGCAAATCAGCAAAAATTCCTCTCCGAAAAAAAGTACTAGTCGGTAGAGATTTGAAATCGAAAAGTACTAGCAAATCGGCAAAATATCTTCCACAAATTATTATTATTAATATAATTAGGGAATTAAAGTCCATTATAAGATAGTATTACGTAAGTGCCTACATAGGTACTATCTGTGAGATGGATTATTACATTTGCGGGAAGCCAACATTTTGGTGACGGCCTGCCTAAATGGAATCCACTCCCGTGGACTCCCATTTACGTCTCATGCACCCCCAATATTTTTTTTCATTGACGTGGACCCCTTTCAGGTCGGAATCGACCCCTGGGGGTCGATATAGACCACTTTGGGAATGACTGATCTAGACGGTTGAAATAAAATTTATAAATCATAAATTTATAACATCACGTATCCACATTATTTAATTCATCTAAAGGGAATCTGACGCGTTTGTCCACTCAGCCACTACTAATTTCGTTTTACAGTATAGTTGAAGACTACTTTAATATTCTTGTTAGTATTTTCGCCCATTTTTCATTAATAAATAACGTAACAATAATTATCTCTTTGCTTGGCTTATCTCGAGTTGTTGCAAAAAGTCACCAACAAAATTTTATGTTCATTCTTACTGACCCACTTTGTGTTTATTGCATAAAGTTTTTTTTTGAGAATTCGCAAATACAATCATTATTTTAAATACGACAAAAAATATCACCGACGTTATAATTCGCGCAATTAGAGTTGACCCAAACAACGCAAGCTTAGGATTGTGTGTATTGGTGTATATTTATTCACTTCCGATAATGATGTCCCTGTCCTCATCGTCACTGAGAAACAGCCTTTTGTCTTGTTTACACCTGCTTATTGCGCTTTAGCGAGAATAAGTGTATTCATTTGATCGGTTTTGAATATTTTTACATTTATTCGAAAGCATTGGTGTTCTTTTTGCTATATTGTTATTAAACTTTGATATGAAGCACTCACTTTGTGGTAAGACATAATAAAATTTTTAATAAAAGTAACTTTGTTTTGACACAACTTTATTAGATACATATACCAACCGGTTTCGGCTCTACCTGAACCTTCTTCAGGGTTGAACAAATATGTATTGATACATATTTGTTCAACCCCTGAAGAAGGTTCAGGTAGAGCCGAAACCGGTTGGTATATGTATATAATAAACTGGTGGCAAAACAAACTTACTTTTATTTAAAAATGATATTATTATTATTTTATTTATTTATAATTTCGCTGTATTTTTTAAAGGTAAATAACATGCTGCATGCAAGCAATGCATCTGTGTGAGTACTGTGTTCGAGTCAACTCTCGTTGTGACAACCTATTCAAACATGGGGCCCTAGCCTGGCACGAAACATCGATATAGATTTTATCGACAATGTCGGTAATTTAGAATCGTTCCCGAGCCTGACTGAAGATCGCCAACTAACGAACGTTAGTTCATATCGACTAAATCAAGCATTTTTAGTCGACGCGAGTTGTCGTTTTTTTCGTTGACGATCTGTAGTCAGACTTGGGAACGATTCCAAATTACCGACACTGTTGATAAAATCAATATCGACGGTTCGTGCTAGTGCAAGAGGGCTCATGGTCTCGTATTTGGTGACTACCAGAAAGCTAAAATTATTAGAGATGGTCGATATTCCTGTCCGGTTAAAAGGAACCGGTTCCAAGCCGGTCACTGGAACCGTCGATATTATTTCTCCGAGGAACCGATTCTTTTTTTGGTCAATAAAAATGGCGAATACCCATTAAACGCTTTTTTTGGCGAGAAACGAGGAACCGGTTAGGTAATGAAATTTTTCAGTGAGGAACCGGTTCCAGATCTTTTCGTTCTCAGAATATCGCTAGGAACCCCCATGAAATAAAACTGTATCACAGGAATTCTTTCTTTAATCAAAATAATCTTTATGGATTTTTTCTGGCGCCAGGAACCGGTTCCAAAAATAACTGTTTAAATAACCGGTTCCTCGCCAGTCACCGGTAACTGGAACCGCAGGCACACCCAATTTCCGATATCAACCATCCTTAAAAAATATACATTTTCTTTACTGGCCTCTCATACAATTAGGTCTGCAAAGCAGCCCAATGAAAGAAGTTTACTCACAATACATGTCATGTTGGGATCATATAGATTCCCGTTAGGTTGTGTCAGTTCAGTCGGTCACAGTGTTCAATCATTTACAACCATATCGGTGTTAGTAAATTAATGACTTTTTCCTTTATCTAAATACTGCCGGAGCGAGATCGACGCGTTGATCTAGAATTTCAACACAGACAAAGCTGTACATGTATATCGTCGCCGAAAAGGCAAAAGGGTATCAGTTTTTCTCTGCATCGAATGCTCCGACTCTCGTTTGATTGTGAAGTCTTTTGTCACCATCTAAAATATTTTTACCATTTGGGAGAAGGCTCGACTCAAGTGACACAAGCTTGGGACTTTTTTAAGCTTTTTTCGCTTTAGGTAACCCAGTGAGACCATTGAGTTACTTTTTTTTCTAAATCCAACCAGCTAGTGAAGACTTGTGAATTTTATTGTAAAACAAAAAAAAAAACTTTAAAGTGCTCTGACATAAACTTCCCAAAATGGCGCTTCAGCCCTTTTGCCTTTCCGTTGACGATGTTTTATGACAGGAAAAAAAATCAACAATGCAGCATTTTTCGAGATATTAAAAGAATAAAATCATTCTCAGTGCATCGCGGCATATTAATTCGTTAGTGCGAGTGCATTTGCACATTGGTACTATTATTTGTTGGGTGGGTATGTGATTATTGCACATTCTGCACTTCACTGCAACTGCTGCGCATTTCAGTGCACACGCGTGTATTATTTTAATTTTGCGTAGGAGTGTCCGTCGCCAGTCTAATTCCATGGTATTTATTCAGTTCCTACCGGAGAACATTGCATCCAGGCTCCTGGCATATTATATTACGCACATAACTATACGATATATATTTCCATATACATACCAAAATCATTAACGTAAAGCAGTGGTTCTTAACGTATGAAATATCTCTATTTAATGTGGGTTTCAGAATAGTTTTTTTTTTTAATTATTAGGATCGTATCAGTCGCGTCGTCAGACCAGTGGGGGTGTTTGTTTTTCTTTGGTCTTTGTTCTTCTTTGGTCGTTGTTCTTCTTTGGTCTTTGTTCTTATTCTAGGTCTATACTCTAGCATTCTTCTAGTCCACCTGTCTTTGTTTTTCTTTGGTCTTTGTTCTTCTTTGGTCGTTGTTCTTCTTTTGTCTTTGTTCTTATTCTAGGTCTATACTCTAGCATTCTTCTAGTCCACCTGTTGTCCTAGAGTCAGAACTCATGGGTTTCTGCTTCTCGTTGTAGGTCTACAGACTTGAGCATTGTTTTCGTCTACTTGTTGTCCTAGAGTCAGACCAGGGAGACTTATTCTATCAGAAGTATTCTTTTAGCTTTCTTTCATTTGTCCTTCCTGGGTTTCTGTTACATATTCTATACTCTAGCATTCTTCTCGTCCACTCATTGTTCTAGAGACAAACCAGTTGGTATTTGTTCTTCCTCGGTTTCTGCTCCTTGTTCTAGGTCTCCGTTCGAGCATTCTTCTCGTTTACCTGTTTTCCTAAAATCAGACTGGCGGGTCTTTGTGTTCCTATTGGGTGTCTGCTTTCTGTTGTAGGTCTACATTCTCAAGCATTCCTCTCGTTCACTTGTTGTTCTAGAGTTCTAGAATCAGACACGCGGATCTTTATTATTTCCAGGTTTTTGCTTCCTGTCTTAGGCCTACAATCTTCTCATCTCTTATTAATACTAATAAAAGTCCAAATTTGTTGCAAATTAGTACATTTCAGTAAGGTGAAGTCCCATTTATACAGTTTAAACAGGAAGGACCATCCCATTTATTTTCATAAAAGTTCCTCTTTTCAAGTTGGTACTATGTTTGATGTTTTTCGTTTACCACTACTAAATATATTTCTTTACAAGATACGCCATTTTTTCTTTATTTCTTTGTTAGCCTGTTGCTGCATAAATCAAATGTTATGGCAATTTCCGATGTTTGCCGAAGGAGATCGAAATGATTCCGAGTTGTCTCCGCTCCGAAAGGCTTTGATTGTGCGATGGGAAAATCACAATGCTTGTTGCTATCGGCATTATTTATTTCGATTGATTTAGCAACATTCACACACTACCGTAAAATATTACCTACTTATTTATGGCCGCACTTAAATTGTTCAATACTCATTAAGCATTGACACAGAATAAGCAAGCTTGGTCTTTTGCAGTAAAATAATGACAACATACGTAATATCAAAATATTTGTGATTGCTAATAATTTATTAATAATCGTATTTAAAGATTTATATTTAATAATATTTTTCAGTACTTGATTTCTGAAGAAACGCAAAATATAACTGCAAGTTTTGCGTGGCTGTATCAACATGCTTAAGATCGTTTTGGGTATGCCTTTCTTAAGCTAGCCAAATTAAAACCAAGAGATAGAGCGTATGTGGGGATCAGTAAAATAGTGCATAACGCTATGTACTTCCCCACCTTCATCTTACCCATCTCTTTTCCAACCCTACTACCTCCAATCGCACAGCATGCAGCGATTGGAGATGCCATAATCCCACTGGCTCCAGACGGTTGGGACTCTTGTGCAGCATTAAAATAATTAATTTTATGTTCTATATAACCTAACAGAAATGAAAAAGATCAGTAATTGGTACCTACTTGACGTACATATAGACGCAAATACAATCGAAAATAAAACTTCAAGTTTTTGCGTGGCCGTATCAACATGCTCAAAAATGTATTCGCGCGCGCCGGGATTTGAACCCGTGACCTCTGGATTCGTAGTCGAGGATCTTAACCGCTCGACCACTCAGGCGGTCATGTAGTTAATAGTAAACAAATACAAGGTCGCGGGTTCAAACCCGGCGAGCGCCAATAACTTTTATTTAATAAATATGTGTCATACACATTTAATTCATATAAAATAATTGAAAATTATTTGTGGCACGTTCCAGAGTTGTAAATACTCTAGTATCGCCCTGATGAAAGACCACCATTTGGAATCGAAACGTTGCTTTAAATGGCTCTTAGCCGTGTTTGGTGACCAGATCTGAATAGCCAGGTAATTTCCAACCTTTCTCTTCCCCATCTCCTACCCCTCCCCACTACCTTCAGCCTCACAACATACCCCAATTGGGGATGCCAAAGTATCACTGGCATCAGCAGTTGGGACTCTTGTGCGGTATTCACTATAAAAAAATAAAAAAGTAGAACATTTAAAATTGTTATTTTCTTAATAAAATATTAAAACAAATTCTTAGTTTAATATCCCATCCAGAGCATTAGACATCAATGCACGCAATTGAACATTTGAGAAAAAGTTACTTTGTGTTAAATACACGGTGCTTGCAAATAACAGTGCACAATAAGTGTCTGCTCGTTATGAAATACAAATCGTGCGGAAAATGTACCAAGTTATTGTTGTGCAAGCCAGACTATAACACTATATCACTATGTGGCATGATGTCAAAACTATCCACTCTATAATTTACATTAAACGCGAGCGCCGAGGCATTTTATATGTGACCATCGAAAACTCTTTAGAATGCGCAGACCAAAGAAAAGATAGACGTGAAATTAAGAAAATTCTCCGTCCTATTTTTAACGGCTTGTACCTTTGAATAACGATAATAGGAGGGATAGCTAATATTTTTACCCAACCTATACAAATTTGCGATAAATCACTTTCTTCGGGTTTTTACGTCGTATACCATGCGAGAGAAAGAGACAAGAAAAGTCGTCACATAATATTAAGTGTGTAAGGATGTTGACCGTCCGCGCCAACTTCACGTCATCGAGTCGCATAACTTACGTCAACGGATTTTGAGGTTATTTCCTATATTTGTGTTGGTTAAAAAACTTGCAGTGGTTATACAAATAAATCAAACATGATCACGATATGTGCTATGCGTGAATGTTCAAATAAGACCAACAAAAAGATTATGAAACATCACTTTTCAGAGGTATTTCAATAGTTTTAAATATTTTTGACCGAACTTTAGAATTTTCACATTTTTAATGATACAAATACATAAAATCAACACAGAGCTTCTATCATTATTTAGGCAAACTTTCTGTTATTAATGTGTGTGTGATATTTTGACTTTATAAATCATTTTAATGGTGTATTGATATTGTTTTGTCACAATCACGTACCGTCCCTATTCTTAAAAATATATTTAAATATATATACATACATATATTTAGTGAATACTGCACAATGAGTCCAATTGATTCCGCTCAACCGTCTGGAGCCAGTGGGACTATGGCATCCCCAAATGCGGTATGCTGTGAGGCTGAAGGTAGTGGGGAGGGGAATGAGATGAGAAAGATGAAGGTTGGGAAGTACCTGGCTATTTAGATCTGGTCACCGAACACGGCTAAAGCCATTTCAAGCAACGTTTCGACTGATCTGGTCACCAAACCCGGCTAAAGCCATTTTGAGCAACGTTTCGACTCTGAATTGTGGTCTTTCACCGGGGCGATACTTAGAGCATCAACCTTTTGAAACAAACTTTGGGGGTGTTGCACCACCTCCAAGTAAACGGTTGAGTAACTACTCGTCAAGTAACTTTAATCATAGGATGAATACGGCGGTTAATCGGCGACCGTTTCACCACTGTCGAGCAATTCCCAATCAGTCAATCGTAAGATTGAGTGCTGAGCAGTTTAAACAGATATTCAATGGATGGCAGCGTTACTCAGTGGTGGTGAAACAGATAATATACCTTACTCGAGTAGTTTTAGTCAACAGTGTACTCAGAGGCGGTGAAATACCCCCTACACCCTCTCGGCGAAACTACCCGAGGGGAGCCCTTGCGCGAGGGTCTGGTCGCCTCGCCTTTTGGATTTAGCGGAGCCGTCTTAGAGTGGTATCTATCCAAGGCAGTGTAGTCAGTTTTTGATGATTTTTACCGGACTCGGCGGACCTGGGCGTGGCTAAGACTAAGGCTAGGGTACTTATAAGTCCATTCATATCACATATCGACATGATGTTTTTGTTTATTCGTAAAACCACTTTTTCACAGAATTGTTTTCAACAAAAATATAGCATATAATCTAAAAAACCGTTTAGTTGTGTCAAGTTTAGTGGCATAATAAAAAATGTGGGCGAAGTACCGCGGTGACCCAGGAGCCCTTATTATATTTGTTGTCTCTTTCTCTCTCACGGTAAGCGGCGTAAAAACCCGGAGAAAGTTTATCGCAAGTTTGTATAGGTTGGGTAAAAATAATTAGCTCTCTCTCCATACATTGTTGCTCCAAGGGAGCCGTTATGGACCGAGTCATCGTCGTTTCGATCAACTCGTGAAAATTGGTAGGTCAATTCGTTATTCCTCAATCAATGGCCGCCGCTGCAGCTCCGCGGTGGCTACGTTTTGCAATGGAGCCGGGATTAGAAAGGCCGGGCGGGCCGAACCAATCGGATGCCTGCGGGAGCGCGGCGAGGTGCTCGCGCTTGGCCGCCCCAGTTCCCCATCATTGTAATGGCTACCCATTTGACCGACGAACTTTCTCGTCGCGTGTAATGAATATAGTTATTAGGATTTTTTTTTCTGATATTTCGCGCAGTTTTAATGGCGTCATGATTCGCGCCGAGCTCGCCATTTGTGATGATTTCATCACTTTCTCGTTTTGTTTCATTATTATATCGATTAATACCATAGTTTAAGTACACTGCAAGTCAATTACATTATAATACATCTAATGATTAATGCTATTTTGACAAGCACGGCTATTCAGTTACTTTTTTACACTTAATTGAAATGTTTTCTATTTTACGAGCCGCATACAACGTATTGAAAAGGTTGTCCAGAACACCTTCCATCTTACTCATTAGATTTTTACGCGCCGACTTAGCGTTGGTTTAGTTACACCGGACGTAGGCCATTAAATTAGACAGATAAGCCGTGGTTTTAAAGCAAGTTTATCGCTATTCCGACCTTATAACACGCGTAACATTTACACCTCGTTTATGAGTAAGGGGGCTTAACATGATTTTGTTTAACTCTTGGAATAAGAATATACATATATGGAGAGAGAGCTAAATATTTTTACCCAGCCTATTCAAATTTACGATATCACTTACTTTCTCCGGGTTTTTACGTCACAAACCGCGAGAGAGAAAGAGACAAGACAAGTCGTCAAATAATATCGCATCACTTTTAGGTATGTAAGCATGTTTTCCGTCTCCCGCGTCTCCGGCGATTCCGCCCACTGCGTTTTGTTATGCGACATAACTCGACGGTGTTTGAGGTTATATCCTACATTTTCATTGATAACAATACTGTGAAAAAGTGGTTATACAAATAAACCAAAACATTATGTCAACATGTACTATGAATGGATGTACCCTAGCCACGCCCCAGTCAGGTAAAAATCATCAATAGTGACTACACTAGCGCTCCCTCCTGGTATGTTGCTCTGAGTCTAGAATCAACCTCTTCTGCTCTCTGCGTTCCCGGCCCATACGAATAAGTAATGCTACACGACACGGCAACTTTGTAGTTTGTACCGTAAGCTGTAAACCAACCTCCGCAAATAAATAGTTCAGATAGTTTCTCTCGCCATTTTAGGAAAAACAATGGCTAGACGTATGTTTTTGTGCCTTGGATTTCCATAACGGAGATTTACAATAATGGTCGCTCGTGTAATTAATTATCTGGTACAAATTATTTCCAACATAAGAATAACGAACGCGCCAAATTAGTTCTCCCAAATGCGAAAATCGAACGATTACTTTCGTAGATAAAACCTTGGAAGACATGGAGAGGTACCTTTGCGAAACAGTGTAGTCAGGACGGTCGACTTTATACTGACTCGATGGAACGAGATAAGGATTTATTAAAGGATGTTGGATAGCCTATTAGTTACCGCCCACATGGAATTCGGACATTTTTAATAAACATATTTGAACACATCAAATAAAAAAATATCAATACACCATTAAAATGATTTATAAAGTCAAAATATCACACAAACACTAATAACAGAAGGTTGGCCTAAATAATGGTGGAAGCTTTTTGTTGATTTTATGTGTTTATATCATCAAAAATGTGAAAAATCTAAAGTTCGGTCAAAAATATTTAAAAGTGTTGAAATTCCTCTGAAAAGTGATGTTTTATAATCTTTGTTTGGTCTTATTTGAACATTCACGCATAGCACATATCACCATCATGTTTGATTTATTTGTATAACCACTGCAAGTTTTTTAACCAACACAAATATAGGAAATAACCTCAAAGCCAGTTGACGTAAGTTATGCGATTCGATGATGTGAAGTTAGCGCGGACGGAAAACATGCGTATATACCTAAAAGTGGTGCGATATTATGTGACGACTTGTCTTGTCTCTTTATCGAGTTCGAGTTTGGTTAAAGATTGATTTGTCAGAGGTAAGAGATAAAAAAAAATAGTAAAATAATTTGTTGCCTAGTAAAAATAGTGTCAATTTTTTTAACACTAATGATTTTCCAAATGACGTCACAGTAGTTGTCAGTCATTCCAAACTACTTCGCAGTGGGGCTGCAAACAGGGTGAATGACGTCAGGGGCGTTTTTATTTGTTGGTTTTAAAAAAGTGATTTTTCAAAATCGATTTATCAATTGTATGAAACACCATAATATATTCCATTAAACTAATAAACATATATTAAGAATCGATTTTTATTTTTCTTTATGATTTTTTGTTGTTTTTAAATCACAACGTTTTTAGTGGGGCGCCTTATTATACATGCTACGTACGTACTTTATTGAAAGGTTATGTTGGATCCGAAGCTGCGATAAAACACCGAATGTGTTTGCGATTTCAGATGAATTTTTAAAATAGTGGACTGTAAAACGATAAAACTATACTACTTGATGGAAGTGTCTAATTACGGATGTGGATAGATTATGGAGTGAAGGAAGTAAGGAAGCCAATTCACTCACCGATGAAGTTGATGTTTAAGTTTTTGATTCTTCTTACACAACGAATCACAACACTTAACTCAATTTCTCTTAAAGAACAAACAACTAAACGACGACCAAGCGAGACACCAACGAACGAACAACGTTTTTTCACATAACTCTTCTGTTTCTTGATTGTCAATTGTTTTCGAACACAGTGTTGTTGAGTAAGAAAATCGAATAGTAAAGTGGCGGGATAGGTAGGAACGGGATGAAAAACAAGAAGGTAAAAACCTATCAAATTATCATTTTGAAATCCAACAGGTTAAGAATCCTTATTAAATGTTTATGTTACCAGGGATTACTTGGTCGTAGCTTGCGTCGGATTGTATGTCGTGTCTACAGGATGATTATTAAAAAACTTTTTTTTTTTATTTTCAAACTTTTGAAGGGTTTTCTTCTGCAGACCACTGCTTCTTTCAAGTATTTTTTTTGACAGAAGCTGAAAGTATAATTTTTGTTTTCAGATACTCGGAGCTTGTGGCCATCCATGGCAAATTAGACCCCCTGGTCAGTATTGACCTCCGACCAGAGAAGCGAGTGAAGGTCACCTTCACCATCGGAGACAACAGCGAGGTCCGCACCGTCGATGTTTACAGGTAAACTTAGTTCTTTTATTATCTCTGGCTTCCCTATTTTTTCGGGAGGTTTTTCAGTTTATTTGACTAGGTACACTTTTGTGGTTTGGTTGCGAGTTCTTGCTAAGTTTCACTTGGCCATTTTAAATGCATTAAGAGTACAAATTAAATTGTTTAACCTGACACATGCCATATATTGCAGCTCTAAGAAGACTGTTGCCAGTGAAGATGTTATAAAAACCAATTGATTTGAAGATTAGAGGACTGCTCAATGCATCAGGTATTAAATTCGCTATTTCCACTCTAAACACAACCCGCCTTACTTATAAACATGGTGTAAATACTATGCCGCGCGTAAGGTCGGAATTGTGAAAAACTTGACATAAAACCACAGCGTAGGTACAGGTAAACCTGCCTTTCTCCCGGTTTAACTATAACAATAAGAATCTAATAATTAAGACGGAATGGTTTTTATTGCTCTTTATTTCACCCAGTCACCGGTTTGACCTTATTATGTTAGTTATATATAAATGTTCTCTTGTGTTCTGACCATCTCAAAGAACTTTTAATTAATTCCTTACTTTTGAATTCTAGGTCAGTAATGGACCTGAAACAAAAGCTGGAGCGGCTGGCCAGCATCCCGGCCAACAAGATGAGACTGTTCTACGTGGACCAGGACCTCCGAGATCACCAGGGTCCTGAGGAGATGAAGTTCCCCTCCAAGCAGCTGTACTCCTACAACATCCGGTCGGGAGATGAGATCATTGTAGAATCTAAGCAGAAACACTAAATAGCGAACACAGCTTTTTAATTTATCTGCATACTGTTAAGCTTATCTTTTGAATTATGTTTACGATCATTATTATTATTAGATCTTTTTTGGATTTTTTTTTAAACGGGGTGATAAATAATGAGCATCAAGAGTTTTTTCGCGTTTTTATTGGTTGATGTTCGCAGTTTGTTTATAAATCAGGGTGACCAGGAAAGCTGTGCATTATTGGGAAATTCGATTGTTAAAGTTATCAGGGGATTGACAAAGATTTTGGTCAATTTTAAAGATATTGGTGGGTTCTTAACATGGTGTAATTTCGTCCCATTTGGTAAAGTAAAAGTTTGATTTTTATAGTTAAAATAACGATTCAAAGTTGTTCATCTGATGGCTGATTTAAAATATCAATATATTTGTTTGAAATTTGGATTTTTTATAGGCAGTACCTAAACAGTTTGTAAAATCATTGAGAAATGGGACACATTTTTTTAAGTGCCTTTACAATTAAATCTTGAGTGATCTACTCCCAATAGCAAATATGGGAACAATCTGGAAACAAAGGTAGTTTTTTTAATATATTTTCTGTGGTCACCTTATAATAAATACTGCTTTACTCCTACTACCAAGAGCGTGTTGTTTGCTGTGAAATCAGCAACGGCTTACATTTTAATTTTATGTTTATTTTTAAATTAAATAAAGTGTAGGTTCTGATTTCACTGCTGGCAAGCTTTCGGGGGGCAGAGTATATTCAAGCGATGCCAACCCATTTAAAAAAATATGTTTTACATCTCTTTTTTTATAGACACTTAAAGAAGCTAAACAGTGTTATAAACGGTGTCAGGAAACTCATGGTACAAACAAGAAACTAGTGAATTTACATCACATTTGGGGTCGATTTTGAGATATAACTTTTTTGATTTGAGTTTTTGTTTTCGAGTAAATCGAGTCCGAAGTTGGAACTTTTTTGGTCAAATTCAAAGTATTTAGTTGCTACGGGGTTACTATCAGCTGTTAATTAATTGTGTTTTATAATGCGTCGAAGCGTGTACACCTAGCTCCAATAGTTTATTAACCCTAATGTTCCCAAAAAAAAAGTTTAAATGTTCAAATCGAAAAAAGTTGTGTTTATTTGGGTTCTCGGTGTTATGCAGGTGATCTCATTTTTCTGCTGTGCCACGAGTTTTCGGACACCGCATATTTTCAAATGCATACACTATCCTTTTTTAAATAAATAATAATAGTAAATAACACTAATTGAATTGAACATTTTTATAAACTTTCCCTCATTATGGATCATTTCTCTGCCGTTTGGTTAATTTAATTAGCCCTATAAATTTTTCAATTTGACTAGAATTTTGATCGTTCTTGTAATACTGTTGTGTAATTTATGTTTGCTATATCTCATAGTTTATATTGTCTCGCAAATCTTTACTTCCTCGGTCTTAGGGTTTGGCTGTTGTTTTTGCAAATACCTTATGTAATTTCAAAACCTTTCTTAGATTTTTTTGTGATAATTAGTAGTGAAATAAAAACTTTAGAAGGTAAGATCAAGTGCGTTTTAAAACCAGTTTTATAATTTATTTTGTTATTTTAATTAATTCAAAACTTTAGTCAAAGTAGACTTTACTAACAACATTAATGTAGAAAAATCTTAAATGAATCTGTAATAATTACTGTTATCTATGTATTTATTTTTGTTCATAGTTGGTTTTTCAAATTCAGAAAGGGCTACCGAAGGGGTATAAAAATAATCTAATGTAAAAAAAATTGAAAAAAAGCATTAAATAAAGAATTGAAAACCTCCATTCTTTGAAAAAGTGTGAATGGCATAAGTACTTTCAATTAAATCAAATGAAATTCCACATATCTTACCGTGTGAAAAATTAAAATTGCAATTTTCCTGTTTTTGAAAGTGGGAAGAGACATTTATCTTTTTTACTTTTTCAAGGAAATATTAATTGTAAATGAATAAACGCTGATTTCGATCAGCTGACAAGCATAACGACATGACAATTTGATTAAATTGGCATTTAACAGGGACCTTTCAAATGTAAAAAATTAAAAATGGCGCTGATCGTCATTTGGACGAACATCATATGTGACAACAATTTAAAACAACTCAACCTTAGTAAAATCCATTTTTGGAAAATTGTGACAAAGCAGTGTCGAAAGTTAATATGTATTAGTTTATTTTTTTGTTTTGCTGAGATTGTGCCATTAATTCGGTATTTTTGAGTCTTTTCAACATATTGTAATATACATAATTATTATTAACAATACATCCACACCTAGTTCTGTATGTTATTATTAGAAGTTGTAGATAATTATAGTGATACATAATGAATACTAATACGATTTCTATTATGTAATAACAAAACTTCATCTGTTATAATTATTTTGTAAAACAGCAAAATTACAAAGTAACACAAGAACTAATTGCAACATAACAACAATATGAGACTGTCTTACAGACTTTTTATATTATTAAGAAGGAATTTTGCATTATAATTGCTTTGGTACAGCCCTCCTTCAGTGAGAAGTATTGAAATTAAGCAACCCTTTTCATTCTTCAGATATTTTTTAATTAATGGTCTTTCTACCAAGTGGCGTCACTGGGGTTGGCGACACATCCTGCCGAACTAGACCTTACAGAATCCTTAGTCGTGTTTATTGTATCAATGTGTTACTCTGAAGTGTAATTTCTGTTTATTGATGGGTTTACACCCAGTTACTGGCAAAACTGGAACGTAAGAAAATAATACACTTGGTAAAAGTGTGAAATACTACCTGCATCAATATTACATTAACTTTACTGGTACATAATATACATACAAGTTATAGACAAATGCATTTGGAAATATGCTCATAAAGGTTGATTAATTGAATTGATTCTGAAAATAAAAAAAAACTTCAATGAGGCTGAACAATGTATTTCTACCGACCATTCTCACTTTTTGTTTTAAATCGCTTTGTAGCAAAATGGCTAAAGTTAGATTTTGTATAATGATTGATACCTGTACACATAACATCAAAATAATAAATTCTGCACAAATATCACATGATTTAGTCATTTAGATGCCACCCAGTGCATTCCACACTCCCCAGTGAGCCACTGGTATAATTTATTTTTAAATTATTACAATGATTAAGTGTCGAAAACCCCATATTTTAACAGACAGTTTGACAGAATCAACTTGTTACAGTATAGTCTGGTTGACACACTTGTCAGACCAAATTGTTCAAAAAGTCTTCTTGCATACTTTAATTTTTATCAATTATTATTTAAATTAACATTTTGCCAACAAATATTAACCAACTAATAATTTAGTTTATTACATTATGTATTTACATTTGGTTAAAAAGCTTTACGAAATATCTAGGTTGGTGATAATATACATAGTATATTATTTTATCTGTAACTTAAACCAGCTCATACATAGAGCTTTATGTTATCAGCTTCAGTGTGTACTATGATTCTATGTTAAGTAATTAATGGCCTTTGGGTATTTTATTAGAGATAGTCTTGGATTCTGATAGGTCGTCGATGGTGCTTCCATCAGCATCAGAGCATAATCAACTAGGTATAGTACTCAAATATAGAGTAGCTGAATATGGGTATTATGACCAGTGATGAATGTATAGTAGATTTGAGGTAAATTTAGTAATGGTGTTGATGTGAAATGTGATTATAACTTAATAAAGTAAATCTAATGTCATATTTTGATTTTTTCTTTAACCTTTTTGTCTTGAATCATTCACAAAGATTTTTTCATGCACGCCTTCATGATCATTGACTGTCCTTTGTGTCCGATTGATTTTGTACATATTGCAGTATCCACAGTAATAATCTTAGATGAATCAAATAATGTAGATACGTTACTGAGACAACGCGCCTGGTTGCACTAAACAAAGTCAACGAGACATACCATCGAAACACGCTTCATATAGCTATCTCTTCCACACACACATATTCTTTGAATGGCTATCCTTTTCATACGCGGGTGAAACATTTAGTGGTGCAACATTAGTGGTGCTTCATTTTTCGTAAGATTTGTATGAATATGACGTGTCTTGTATTTTATGTCTATGGTAATAAGTGACAATATGAATATGACGTGTCTTTTATTTTATGTCATGGTAATAAGTGACAATATGTCGAAACTACCACGCAGTTACCACACAACTAAGTAACTAAGAAACGAGAGATCTGTTTGAAATATTCCTCTATTTCAAACAGATTGCAGTCTTTGATCCCTTCGCACCAGTGCACAGCTGGGAAACACATCAAACGCACACCCAACATTTGTAAACAGTTGACGTTTGCCTCATGAGCATGGCTCGTTTCTATGGCTCGTTCTTGTGCTCAACATCAGCTCTGCTGAGGAATGATTTATTGGCCAGTGTTTCCTCCCTCCTACAACTTAGGTCTCTCTAAGACCCAGGTTCACTTCTTCCTTTCCTAAAAGAGACCCTACACATAGTATCCCCAGATATGACGGACTCTGATGGAAATTATTTCCCTTATGACCTCCTGTGTGGTTAGTAAAAATCAGACATGTGATATTACTGTCCTGTTGAGTCTCATAGGAATCAGGAGCACATAAATCAAAGAAGCTTAATGAATTAGTTTGGTCTACTCAACAATAGATGTCGTTACATGTAAATAAAGACTATGAAATAAATTTCTCACATTTGAATCTCTGAGACCAGGAGCACATAAATTAAAGAAGCTCAATGAATTAGTTTGTTCTACTCAACAATAGATGTCGTTACGTGTATATAAAGACTTTAAAATAAATTTCTCACATTTCAATCTCATGGACCAGGAGCACATAGATTTTAAGATTATTTAAATTTTAATAAAGTTGAGAGATATCGCATTTGTATGTTAGGATATGAAGGTAAAATCAGATTTGTACATTTTAAAGTTGAATAAGATTGCAATATCAGAAAGCTGTGGTGACTTGAAGGGTCTGGTATCAGAAGTTTAGTATATTGTAAAATATTGGCATTTTGAAAAGGCTAACCTGCACATTTGTCTTTTGAAGTCAAAAATGATTTAGCATTACATATTTTAATGCTGTTAGTTTAAATAGACCTTACAAAAATGTTGTGGATGTCAAAAGCAGAGCAGCCACTAATAATCCAAGCAATATGTCGCTTTTTAATTTAATTTAAAAAAAAGTAAGACAAACATTCCCGGGTTACGAATAACCTGACAATATTTGAAAAACTCCTACTGCCATCATACAAAGCGGAAGATGTTGCTTGTGCAATGATGGAGGACTTAGCCAGCAGGAATTGAACGCGCGACGCCCGGGTGGGAATAGGGCGCGTTCTCCACTCAGTTACCGACCGGTCAAAACTTTTACGACTCGTTCTCATGTTCAACAGCTCGATTGTGGAATAATTTGCCAGCCTCTTTGTTTCCAGCCTTTTGAGCCGAGTCTTCTACTAAAAAACTGTGTTACTGATCTTGGATCTACCGAGTTTCCGTCTTCACTTCTTCAATAGATGCGTTAGCATTTGATTCATTATTTTCGAGTTAAGTATTCTAATCCTTTTTAGAAGCAAATTACCGCTTCCCTTCATACACTGATATATTATGCATTAGTCTAGAATCGTGTATTTCAAATTTATAAAACAAAAAGTAAATCCTGCTAGCCGGGTGCGTTGTTGTGAGTCACATGCCAGTCACGGGCACATGCCGCACTGAGCGAGTCATCTCAAACTCCAATTTCTTCATTAAATTTTGTCATCTATACGTGAATTTAGAACTAGCTGTTATGTCCATAGCATCTTCAGTTTCCGTTTTAGCTAAAAGATCTGCTTCGCTTTCATCAGACCATTGTTCCATCGAATGTATCTTGAAATTCATTTTCAATCTCTGAATCATCTATAATGTCTCCTTCTTCATGCTCCTCGTCAGACAGCTCACGAAGAAAGCGTAAGATATAGAGATGGTCAATATTCCTGTCCCGGTTAAAAGGAACCGGTTCCAAGCCGGTCACTGGAACCAACAATATTATTTCTCCGAGGAACCGGTTCCTTTATTTGGCAAAAAAATGGTGAATACCCATTAAATGCTTTTTGGCGGAAAGGTCCTTTTTACGAGGAACCGGTTCCACAGTTGCAGCGCTTTTCATTCTCCGAACATCGCTAGCGCAATTCCCCCACCCATGAAATTTTTTTTTGGTGGGGAGGAATCCTTTCTTTATAATATAAAAATTTTCTTTGTGAAACTTTTCTGGCATCAGGAACCAGTTCCAAAAATAAATGGATAAATAACCTTGCCGCAGGTACACCCAATTTCCGATATCAACCATCCCTAGTCCAGTTGGTAAATAAAACAATTTTTTTAAGTATTAGAGATCCTCCAATCAACACTGGGTGTACATAGTGCAAAAAGGCATTTCTCTTCAAACATTTATTCCATTTTTGTACAAAGTAACTAAATCACACCCATCATTATCTATTCAAACTTATATAATTTAATCATTTGCCATTTTACAGCCAGTACATGGATTGATTTTTAAAATACTCACTTTAAACCTTTCTTTTACTTCCACAGTCCAAAGAAAATGCACAGGTATTATAAATAATTAATTAACAAAATTGATTTACCATTGAAAAACTTATTGCACGAAAACCTAGATGATTTATAATCAATGGAATATTTAATAAAAAAATACTTTAAATACCGCACAATCCACACGCAATAAAGTCACAAAATGTCGATACCGATTTAGAAACTTCTAAACTGATCACCAAACAGGAATACAATGGAGATGAGAGATGCATGAAATAAAATAGAACTGTGCTGCGAAAAATAAAAATAATAATTGCATCAGGGCAAAAATAAATGTCTCAATATCACACATCAATTCAACATCCACGTATTTTAATAAACAACCGCTAATCGTTAGAGCCTCAAGCAGTTGCGAGTTGGCAGCTTGCTGAAGAAACTGTGTAGTTTCTTTTAAATGATCTAATCCTTCAGATGATTATAATTCATTGTGTTCGTCTTCACCACTGGGGATTTCTTCTTCAACTGGTTCATCTTCACCGAGTTCTGGGGCTTCTACTACATCTTCTTGCGCGACTCCTCTACGATTGGCTTAATGTTCTCTGTATCAGTCTCATTCAGTTTCTTGTCGTCTTTCGGGGGCACTGGTTTCTTGGGCTTCCAGATCTTCATCTTGTTAAGGAGATAGTTGACTTCCCTGTCCAGCTCTTGCATCTTCTCAGAGACAGATCGTACGGTCAGAACAACATCCTCGTGATTCTTGAGCTTGCTCTGAGCCTCTACCTGCTCTGTCATCCACTTTTCTGTGCTTTCAATGGCCTTTGTGAGGACACCTACTTCCACTTCAGTAAAGATGTCCTTCTCTGGGTTGACTTCCTTGGTGAGTTTCTTGGAGTTTTCCAGGAATGTTTTGGAGGCATTCAGTAATGACTTAAGGCCGGCTAGAACTTCGGGTCTCTCTTTGTGTTCCCAGTTCCTGGAGAAGATGTCGTTGGTGAGTTTCTTCAGTTTAGCGAGCTTATCTTCGTACTCCTTGGCATCAACATCTGCTCCCTCATCATAAAGCCAATCGGATGCTTTGGAGCAAGCGGTAATAATCTTTTTGACATCTTCCGGTGTCCCACAAGAAGAGAACTCTTTAGTTCCCAACTTTTGCTGTGCGTCAATAACAAACGACTCCAGGTTATTGAGGGCAGTTTCTCTCCTCGTACGCGCTGCTTCCTCGGCGTTCAAAGCAATTAGCTTGTCCACTGAAGTCTTGAATTGTTCCTCAGTCATGGCAGGGAGTGAGAGGACATTAGCAGCGATCTCAATAGGTTCCTTGAGAATGACAATTTTCGGTTTCAGAGCCTTGGCTTCACCAGAATCTGTGCCATTCTTATCTCCGGCCTTCTCGGTGCTGTTGCTGTCTACGGGCTTCTCCATAGTTTCTGGCTCTTCTGTTGATTCTTCTACTTTGATGTCTGGCTTGGAAGATTCAGATCCAAACAATTTGCTGATGGTGTTTCCCAGTTTTGCGAAAGAGCTTTCATTGTCTTCTTGTTCTTCAACTGAGAGAGTCTTCTCTGCGACGAGTTCGACGTTGATAAGTTTAAGCAAGCCAGAGTCATCCATTGCGAAGTGAGCCTTGATTCCCTTAGAGTCGATGGTTGGGCCTTGGTTCTTGGTGAGGGCCTCGGCAACTCCCGTCAGATCGACCTTGGAGAGGTTCAGCAATCCTAGGTTCCTGACCTCTTCAACAGACAAGTGATCAAGTTCAGCGTAGTTGACAAAGAAGCTGAAGTCGGACACGTGCTTGTTGAAGGTGATGACCTTCTTCTGTGGGTAGGGGTTCATCAATCCAAATAGAGTTCTCTTAACCTACAAAAGATAAGTTAGAAATCAATACATGACAAATACACCTGTAGTTCAGGAAGTTCTTGAAATGAGTGTGTTCAACCAAAAGTATCAATGAAATGAAAATATAGAAGGGCTTTTTTTGGTTTCACACAATGCAAAAGGAGCATCAACCACATCCTAAAAAAAAAAAATTATACGTATCATAATTTTAGTATTAGCCATGCGTATGCATATTATGATCCTTATAATGTAATAAATATAATAAACACATTTGTAGACATCTTAGTTGTGTGGTGTGCACCATTGTAATATCTACCTATAATAATGCAGTATTGAAGGCCTACAACTACAATAAATATGTAATATTACTTGCATTATACGCAAATAATCCATGTCCCCAGCACTATCCACATACAATGTATGCTTTCCTATTAAAATAAAATGCATGACTGCCACACAGTGCTGACTTAAAAGGTTAATTTGTCATTAATTATGATAAACAATCCAAATACTAAGTTTGGAGATCGCGCTTTCGAAGTATCGGGGCCGAAGGCTTGGGATAAACTCCCTCCGGAACTAAGATGTATAACGAGCCCAACAGAATTTCAGTCCAAACTGAAAACTTACCTTTTCAGACTCTCATATCCTTAAATTCACTAAAAGAATCTCAACATAATCTGTCTCTCGACGAATCACCTTAAGATATACAAATGTTAACCAAATCCCGTACTGTATGACAAATTCAGAAAGTCCATTTTTTTATTTCGCTCTCATACCCTAAATCGGAAAAAATAAATAAAAAATAAAAATCATAATTATAATTTTAAGTTAATAAGTGCGTCTATCTGATAGGACCTACCAGGTAAGTATGTTCCTGTATATTTTCTTATTTAAACTAGGAATTAATATGTAATAATAGAAAATAAGATCTGTACAGCGCCCTTGAGGTGATTTTTCACAAAAACAGCGCTATACAAATCATCCAAATATTATTATTATTAATTATGCAGTATAAGAAAACGGGTTATAAAACTTACGTGTCTGATCTGTCCCTCGTGGTCTCGTTCAAAGATGACCTGAATGGGGAACACCACCGCATCCTTGATTATAAACTTCTTGACCTTGAAGCCAATGGACAGGTCGGCCGCCCTGTAGACAGCACCCAGGGCAGCGGCCTCATCCGTGTTGATGCTCTTGCCAAGGTCGGTTCCCACAGTGGCCGTGAGGATCTCCTGGACCTTGGGCACGCGGGTGGCGGCGCCGACCAGGATTACCTGGCTGATGACATCCATAGAGAGCCCGGCCGATTTGAGGGCGGACAGCAGAGGGGCGGACACGCGCTCCATGATGTCTGCGGTCATCTCTTCAAACTCTTCGCGGGTTACCTGCCAAAATAGGATGATCAATAATTTTGTACACAACAAACGAAAATTTGCGAGACTCCTGAATGAGTGGATTAATTTTTTTACCACTACTCACCGATACTCGGACATTGTGAATTTGAAACTGAACGTCATTTAGAATGAGTTTTTCAAGATTTTCGATTTATCAGTGGGTAGGTTATGTGACAAAGAAAATAGGATTTTGGGAAATTATGAAGATTGTGAGATTTGATTCTTTACCCCCCATATTATATGCCCTAATAATTGGTTGAAAAATGGGGAGGAAGTGCAAGATGGCTTCAAACTCCAAATGTAAAAAAAGGTTTGAATTGTTAAAGTTTTGGATTAGTTTTACCTGCACTCTGAAGTCGTGTTCATCGAGAAGCCCTTCCACTTGAGCGTAGTGATCCGCATTGGCCGACAAGACTATCTTCACGCGGTTGGCCTCTTTCAGCAGTTTGGCCATGGCTCGGGGGTTTTTGCGCACGTCGTTGGGGGTCTTCTTCAGGGCGTTGAACTTGGCGGCCAGGTGGTCGCGCAGACGGAGGGTCAGCTCCAACCCACCCAGGGTCCTGGAATTATAGAAAATAATATACTAAAAGTAGTTCATATTTCATATATTTAATGCCATGAGTAAAACGAGTCAATTTTTAGGCAGATTAATTATTTTGAACTGAAAATAAATGCAATGACCTAAAAAGTCAATCACAATGGTAAAGTTGAGCAGGTTTTCTGTTCCACAGTTAAGATTAATCTGATTCTCCAAACATTCAAATTGCAATACATATTTTTAAACCGTATGTTTGGTAATACCCCTTTTTCCGCGCATCCATTCTACATAACCAAACTGTTGCAAACAAATACTAACCTATCAAATCCAACTCCCAAGACCTGCAGCTGCGGGTTGCTCTCTACAAATCCCCTCTCCTTTGTCTTCACTATCTTATACTCCACGATGGCAACTTTAGTGCTTTGCGCCCCCATGTCGTAGAAGGCCACGTACTGGGCGGACTCGTTGATCTCCTTGCTGCGGAAGATGCCGTAGTTCAGCGCCACGGCTGCGTGGTCGCTCATCAACTGCAGCACCTTAAGGTCGGCCAGCTGGGCCGCCTCCATCATGGCGGAGAGCTCGGCGTGGTTGAAAAAGCCGGGCACCGTGATGACGCACTCCTTGATTATTTGACCTGCAAATATTAAAAAAATGATGCATTATGAAAATGTTTGTTTTGTACCCTCAACACATTGTTTGCATACTATTGGTAAAGCGAGGGAGACACCAAAACACGTTGCACAGATCAGAGGTGGGTTACAAGAAACATGTTATCTTGGTTATTCTGGGAAGTAAATGAAAAAATCTGTGATGTAAAAGTGGACTGAAGAAAAAACAGCCCCACAAACAATGTGTCAATAATAATAACAGTGAATTTATATAGCGCAGTTTTGTGATAGTTCACCTCAAGTGCGCTCCACAATAAATTACTTAACCTAATATAACAAGGAGAAAATAATATATAATATGTATGCAAATTAAAACTCTTAAATCTAAAATCATGATCGTTATTAAAAAAAAATCAGATATAGGTACAACAGTGCATGTGTACAACAACAGATTAAAAACATGTATAAAAATCCAGGTGAAAAGAATGTAAAAATTTGAACAGAAAAGAAAATAATATTCACAGTTAACGTGTTGTTACATAAAAACATCAACTTGCAAAAATACATCAATGATATTTCATTCCATCGTTAACCAAATAAAATCTTTAATGGTTTCGATCGTTGATTTATGGCCACGTAAAACGAATTGTGTGAAGGTTTGTGTGGGGAACAGGCATTTTGTGTCCATGGCTACAAATAATTCTGTCATAACTGCACTTTTTAATGTTTGAGTTTTGTTTAGTTTTTGAACAGATCTTAAAAGGTGTAAAAGAACTTCTAGTGTAAAGGACATTATATGTTATGTTATAAACAAATACAAATATTGATATCAGAACTTCAAATATGTAAATAATAAAGTAGAAAACTTTATATCAGAGGCAGTCTGTAGTATCAACCATTTATAAGTTTTTTTTTCAGTTTTGTGCAAATTTGGAATATTAGGCCAGGCGCGCACGGGTGACTTTAGTCACGGCAACAGTTTCGTCACTATCTCCAAATCTATTGGAGTGTATGGAGGAGGGCGCACGCAGCGACGTGACATTAGGGTGACTTTTAAGTTCCACAGGCCAGCGACTTTTGAGTGACGAAACTGTCACCGTGTCTGTAGAGTGTACTTTTGTATGGGCGCTCGCGCACGGGTGACAAAATGTCATTCGGTGACACAACCGCCTGTTCGAAATCCATTCCCGGAATGAAAGGGTGACGGGTGACAGTCACTCACTGTGTGTGTGCTCGATTGGAAGACAGTGACGAAAGTGTTGCCGTGACAAAAGTCACTCATGCGCGCGCCTGGCCTTAATTTTTTTTTTAGTCTTGACCGTTTTTTATACAAAATTTGAACCCTTTCAAAACGAGGTTGTCATATGCATACCGATTTTCATTTTTTTTTTCATGAGGACAATAATTTTGTATGCAGCGCAGTTCATATAAATATGTAAATAAGCCAAGAGAAGGGGTAATTTTGACTGACAAACTAATGTCACACAAATAATGTGATTGCTGAATGTTTTTCCTGTCAGGAAGTCGTTAATTGTACTCTCTCAGAGCTACAGTCGGCTTATTCAACGTGCCTTATTGAAGCGATCAATTCCCGACCCCAAAATTTAAGGAAAGGGGGTAATGAAATATGTATAAAAGTGACTTATTCTCGATTTTTAAATCATTGATCTTTACCTGTGCTGGTCTGGGCAAATTCCCTGGCCTTGTTCAGGAGTTGGGCAATCAGTTCCTCGGGGCTAAAACTGGTCTTTTCATCGTGCTTGAACACTGGGGTTCCACGTTCAGGATCCGCTGTGATTTCGTAGTAGGGGAACAATTGCCTGGAGACGAAAATTCACATTGTAATGATTCTGTAATGTTGGGTAAAAATCCAACGCCACTTTTGGTTAGGCACAGCAAAAAGTAGACCTTATATAATTATTGTGAAATTTATTAAAAGTGTCTTTAATATTGACACATATCGTGGATTCTGAGACACATCTGGTGGAAATTTAAGCAAAAATGCAGTGGAAATAAGAATTTACATGGAGGGGTACCTTTGCGAAACGTTGTAGTTAGTATTGTTGACTTTATACTGACTCAATAGAAAGAGACAAAGCTATATTAAAGATTGTCGGATAGCCTATTAGTTACCGCCCACATGGAATTTGGACATTTTAAACATGTTTGATTTATTTGTATAACCACTGCAAGTTTTTTAATCAACACAAATATAGGAAATAACCTCAAAATCCGCTGACGTAATTTATGCGACTCAATGATGTGAAGTTAGCGCGGACGGAGAACATTCTTACATTTAGAAGTGCTGAAATAATATGCGACAACTTTTCTTGTCTCTTTCTCTCTCATGGTATACGACGTAAAAACCCGGAGAAAGTGATTTATCGCAAATTTGTATTGGTTGGGTAAAAATATTTAGCTCTCTCTCCATACATATACTTACTCCAAGGTCCATAAGGATGTGTAGAGCATTATTTACAAGAGTAAAAAATACATTTAAATATTTATAATATATGGCTTAAAACTGCTAATTAGGCAATCTGTGAACCATTGGTAATTTTAACATGCAACACACAAGCCAGACACGTGTTATCAACCGTGATTAAAGTGGATTAATCAGTCATTGAAGCTCATTGTTATTGCAAAAGATGAAATCAATGAAAAAAACCCAGCACTAATTATTTTTATAAGCGACGACTATTTTCACTTTAGAATTCCAGACAGCATTTAAAAAAAAACACTTAAAAAAATGACAAAATGAGGCTCCACATTTAATCAAATTAGGAATGCGTTCAAATTTATAGAACATCAATAATAAAATAGACCTGGATAATATTGACGACAGCGTAAATATTTAATTTGAGCAACGCAGATTGGTTATTGTAGAAAAAAAACTAGTAATCATTTTAATCAAGTAATTTGACGTGTTAAATTGATTGATAAAATGGTGAATAATTTTACTTTACTTATATTTCTACTTACATGTATCTTTGAACCAATGGATGATCAACAGTCTTGCCTAAAAGATCCAGCAAGTAGGCATAACTGTTCTTGGGGAACCTGACTCCAATGGTGAAGGCATCTTCACCAAAGGTCCTCTCTCCATCCCTGAAGGCTACCACGGACGGGGTCTTCCTCTGCGACTCCTTGTTTAGAGCCATCTCCATAGGCACTCCTGGTGACACGACTCCAACTTTCATCCATTCGGCACCGAAATCGATCGACATGACTGCAGCCGGCCTCACCATAGGAAACGCCATACAGCATAAAAAGAATAAAAGCCAAAGGCTCCCAGGTGCGTTCATGACTAGGCCGTCTAAAACAAAGTAAAAAATATATATGCAATTGAACAATTCATTTAATATTTAGCATGCAGAGATTGCAGATAGCCGACGTTGAAAAAAAACATGAAACGTCACAATTTTTAATGCGAGTTTTATGAGAATATAAAGGGAACTCACTTATTTTATCACTGACTTTCGATACTGAGTTCTATAGAAAACTATCCCGTATTAAAAAATAATACGATATGGACGTATTTTATTCAAATTTCATCACTTTTTGACGGACCGAAACCACGTCAGGCACATGAGGAGACAGCTGGAGAATTCCTAAAGGTACTTGCTTGGTGTGGCGATCTCCGATTGGTGCAAATAATCCTTCCCGTTAATGTGATTGGTCAGACATGTTAACCAAATAACGGTGAAGAGGTAATTGGAAAACGAAACAGTTTCCTGTAATATTTGGAAGGTTTCAAATAGTTTGCCATATTTTTTGTAGGTGGCGGAAATGCAAATAGTTAGGTACTGATTTTTTTTGCTGTGGTCATGGCAGCACTGAATCGAAACTGAAAAAAAATTCATTGTGAATTACGTCTTAAATATATTTGTATTTTATATAATAATTACCAATGTAGTATAAGAGGGAAAGTTACATTTGGATAGTCACATCTTTCGCCATCAACTTCTCTGAAAAAATCACGCTGGTTTTTCTTTGCTATAATCTATTGTGCGTGGAAAAAAGCGCAAACTTTTTTATGCGACACCATACACAAAACCCCTGGGAGTGTATTGTGTTTCAAAATATTAGTTTTTGGATTTGTGCTGTTAACGAAATTAACATAAAAATAAATATCACACTGACTGTGATCATTATCCTTTTTATCTGGTAGACGCACTGACCAAATACTTTATTGAAGGGTAGATGATAAAAAAAGGATACGGCAAAAGATTTTCTTGCCTTTTGCCACAATCGCTTATTGATAAGATTATAATACAGCTTGACACATTTAATTTTTCAGTATGAGGCGTCGCTAATGTAGTTTAAATGGAAACAAAAAAAAAAAACAATTTGTTCGTCATGATTTAAGATTCTTTTCTTTTTTAAGTCAGCGTTTCGGAATCGAACTTGCGATCAAACATGATGTTAACGTAGGAGGATCAAAAGCAATACGGCTTGTTACCCTTAAAATTAATCAACCAAATTTTTCGTTCGTTCATTAGTTGCTCCTTTGGCTGTCTCGCCGTCGCCTGCAAAATTAAATGTGTGAAGCTGGAAGCAAATTCATGCATTTCTGTGGCGTCGTCGAAAATCCACAGACACGGAGAAAAATAAATTATCGAAGCCGAAAACAAAAATTTCAACTGTCACTTTTTGGGCGCTTTATTAATGTTTGACAATGGTAAATGTTATGAAAGGAGTGCTTGTTGAGTGGTAAGTACATATACGAATTTATTTATTTATATTTCATTGCTTTGAATATTTTTTGTGGGCTAGTGTTTCATTGTTTTTCCTAAAAATATTTAGCCATCTAACATAACCTAAAATGCAAAACATTCTATGTTTTCTAGCTTCCGTTATGAGGCATTGCTTCGGAACATTTGTTGCTTATTTGGGGTTTATTCTTTGTAAAGTTATACTTTTCATTTAATAGATTGGTTTATATTTATTTGGTAGCACATTTTCAAAGACATTGTTGAAGGATGCTGAATTCGATTGAAATAATGCTGATTCTGTTTTGAATCGATTTATTTTAACATATGTAATAACATCTGACTGAAAATTTTAACATAAATTCATCACTATCAAAATCCAAAAATATTTTTTCTAATGTTTGAAAATGTTAAAATATATTCTCTAGTCAACATAATCAAATTCAAGGGGTATTCAAAACTTAAACATGCTAGTCTACGTTATCTAATTAAGGCGGTATTAAATAATTGAACATATTAGGTATAAACTCTAGTCTACATAATCTAATTCAGGCGGAATTCCAAACTGTTTGTTGAATGTGTTCTCGTCAGATCCCATTACTGTCTTACACCAGCATCTTACAGCAAACAGATTGTCAGTCCAACGATTGCTTGCCCCTCTTGTTTCCTTTTAGAGAAATATAGGAAAAATAGATTAATAATTATTCCTCTAAAATGTCAGATAGATGCTCAATAATGGCAGAAAATTTGAGCCTTTGTGCAATTAAAAAATTTTTTTTTTTTTAAATGTGTAAGTAACTTTGAATTGATCAATATGGAGTGAATATTACCATTGTATCTGACATCATCTTATTTAAAACATCGGGATCAGCATGGGAGTACTTTTTGATTTCCGTTAGCAGTTGTAAATGTTTCTGATTTAATTCAGATAATCTTTTTATGACGTCATCTCTCTTCTGGTCGTCCTCCCGTCCTGCCTGATGTAATTAAACACAAAGATTTCCATTCATTCATATTTGGTATAAACTAACATTTCACCGTCAAATTTTTATTTTCACATTCATAGAATATCAAAATTGTCAATGATAAATAGTTCATAATACGTTGGTAAAATTACCTTCTCCTTTATCAATGTTTCTTGACCGACTGAAAGTTTCTTCTTGCATTCCTCTAGTTTTATTGTGAGCTCATCTATTTTTCGTTTCTTTTCATTTTTTGCTTTGCTGAAATGCCACACAAAAATGATTGTAAATGTAGAGGATTTAATAACATTACTACAATCGGTTTAGAGTGCTAACATGTTTCATACCTTGGAAATGCCCAGAAATAAATGGAAGTTCCAATCTTATCTGTATCCACCAGGTTGTCATCAACTAGTCCTTGCACAACCTCCTTTACAGATTGGGCTACTATGCCTTTTTCCTTTGGTGCTATCTTTTCAAGTTCCTGTAACAATTTTACGAGAATGTCAGCACATATTTACTTCATTGTCCAAAGTAAAACTTCTATTTATATATTTGAATGTTAAAACATAAAGCATTTGTTACCTTCAGCTGAAAAAATTCCTTTTTCTCATAGAATAGATCCAGCATTCGAGTTCTCTTCTCATCTGCACTTACTCCTTTTCTCTTGGACATTGCTGCAGCAATAATAAAATAGATTAATGTATTTAAATGTGAGTAACAACATGTATATTATTGTTTGTTTCCAGCGACCAGGCTATGAAACAGTTTTTGCTGCATCTAGACGAAACTCTTGCATTAGGTAGAAAATTCATTCTACAAGATTTGGATGAGACACACGTCTTTATATCAACCGATATCGTAGAGACATTGCAGGCAAGAATCGATGATCTCATGGACCAGATTAACTTCCCCCTGCATGAAAAGGGCCAGTAAATTATAACAAAACATATTCTAACTAGATATATTATAGAAACTGTCATTATAACAAGATGGCGGCAAGAGAATCTGGAAGGATCAAAGAATCTGAAAAGAAGAGGATCTTAGATGATGTATCTAGAAAAAGAAGAGCGAGAAAAGCTCTGGAGGCGTTGGAACAAGACAACTTTCACGATGACCCCCATTCTGATCTGGTTATGTCAAAAAAGGTGCCCAAATTCCAAGACACCAACGAGGTCAAGGCAAAGCGGAAAAAGACAAAGAGTGCGGAGTATTACAAGATGCGATTCCGCAAATCCTTTGCACAACTACTGGAAGACGATGGAGCCTATAATCCTGACCCTCCCAACTATATATCGGCTCAGGCACCACCTTCGAAGTTAGTAATGGTTTTTGCGAGTACAAGTTAATATTGCATTAATAAATTGATTAACTTTAAAAAAAAAGCCGGCATTTTGCACAGAGCATAAGCTTAACACTTTTGCTGAATTTTTAGCAAAATAACACTTTTAAATTAGTTTGTTTTTGTATGTGCTATTGTTTATTATATTTTAGATTCCCGGAACGCCATCTCTGCGCAGTGTGTGGATTCCCATCCAACTACACCTGTCTTCCCTGCGGAGCTCGGTACTGCAGCGTCAGATGTCTCGGAACGCACCTCGATACCCGCTGCTTAAAATGGACTGCGTAATGGCAATCATCATACGATGTGGATTTATAAAACTTATGATATATTGCAATCATTATCATACTATTCGGAATTCAACATTCCTTAGTATCTTGCATGTATTATCCAAGTTCATTATTTAAAGACTGTTGTACAATAAGGAGCGAGTATGATAAAATATTGTTTTGTTTGTAAAATAATATATATTGTATGTGATGATGATCTCTGTAAAATGAGTGTCGGTATTTTGAAATGATGCCATTAACTGTACACTATTCAATAGCATGGGAGTTGAGAGTTTTAGCAATTTATGTTTGTTGAATTATTTCTCTATTGTTTATTTTTTTAGGTTCCTTTCAGAAAGGAAATGCTATTAGTACTGGGTACTTCAATGAGTTAAATGCTTTGTAAAATCGCTTGTGCAGGGATTTTAATATTATTGCCACGGAACTACTAATAAGAAAATACTAGTTGATTCATTGAATAATATCAACATATTAAATATAATACTACATATTTTAACACTTTGTTTCTATTTATGACCCTTCTCCCAAACAAATGAATGATAAGTATCGTTCTATACTAAAAATAAAATGCTTTGAATTTGTTTTATTCGTAACTAATGTTTCTGTACGTTTTCTCTTCATTATATTGTTGTAATTAATAACATTCTGCAAATTATTTTATTCTATAACTGTCACCCGCAAGAGATATATACAAATATTACCTATGTTAGTTTGTCTAGAGGTGAAAACAATATAACATTTCAATATACGAAAGTACACTTTTAGAAATACACAATAAATTGAATGACATTAAATAAACTGAACTGCCATGTTTTCCCGCTATGGGCAATGTTGCCAGGCTATTTAAAATAGCTATTAAATTGATATCATTGAGTAAATTGGGACTTGTGCATTTAAGTAGTTGTCTAATTAGTAAATAACCAATAAAAATAATCTTTTACATGCGAGGGATATATAAATTTTAAAGGTTCATTGCTTGTATATTTTTATTGTGGTTTCATTCTTATATTTAAATATATATATTTATCATATTATAGAAATTTTGAACAGTGCCAGGCAATATTTGTCCCTCCTTCTGTGTCCACTGTGGTTAGAAGTGCATAAATGAGGATAATAATAATATTTCGATAATTTGTATAGCGCCGTTTTTGTGAAAAATCACCTCAAGGTTGTTGGATTTCAAAGTGACAATTTGATAGGTTCTTACCTTAATTTTTTTCATTCAGTTCCTACCTTATCCAATCATTTCGCAATATCATGGTATGGAACAAAATGGTGTTCGAAACAAATGACAATCGAAACAGAAGAGTTATGTGAAAAGATGTGTTTTGTGTTAGTTTGTTGGTCTCTTGCTTATTCGTCGGTTTGTTGTTGTTCTCCAAGTGATAAAATAAAGTGTGGTATTTTGTTGTGATTCCTTTCGTTAACAATATAACTGTGTAAGAAGAATCAAGAACTTCCACTTCAACTACACTGGTGAGTGAACTGTTTACCATTTTCCCTTAATTTCCAATAATCTTTTCACATGTATAATTAGACACTTCCATCAATTAGTATAGTCTATCGTTTTACAGTCCACTATCTTTCAAATTGATTTGAAGCTGAAAACACATTCGGTGTTTTATCGCAGTTTCGGATTCAACAGAGGAGATAATCTTTTCTATCCAGTGAGCGGTGAGCGGGCTACCTTTTGCTACTGTAGGGCTTTTTTGTGTATATATTAATATACAAGTACTTAAAGTGAAATTTTGTAGGCTGTGTTTTTTGTGCTTAAAGTAATCTTTTATTTAAGCCCACTCACGAAGGTTAAGGAGGGAATAAGATGGAATTTCGACGGAGATAAGGGGGTTCGTACTGGGGGTCCAGCAGCCAAGGTGGAAATGCAAGGATTCGGGTTTTATTCTAATTTGGAGTGAAATGTTTTGGCTAAATCTATTGTCTTTTTGGAGTGGATGAATTCTACAGTCTGTGTTAATTATGCTATTCCTGATGAACCAGGGACTTTTGGAGGATCAGATTGCATTCTTGAAAATTTAAGTTCACATGGTAGATAATTCTAATTTTCAAAATATCGAACATGTGTTTGTTCATTGGTTTTAGTTATTGCCATCTGTGTTCAAGTAGGAAAAGTATGTTCCATTTTACTTTTATAAAATATGGTTCAAATCATGAGGGTTATCGAATGTGTTGAAAACTTTGGTGTAAACCTTAAATTGAAATTCTACTTGAACATAGATGTCACTAGCGTGTATAAAAGCGAGGTATATCAACACCATAATTTTGTAACCTTATTTTTGATATAGTGGAATTTTCCCATTTGACCCAAATAAATGATTCGATTCGGTTGAACGCGTTTATTTATCTACGCTATATTTTGTGCTGTTTTTACATTTTCCATACGTTTTCCACCAAGGAAGGGTATAATCTCAATATTCTCAATGATAACACTATTTAAAGTTTTTATATTACCGTTATTTGAGAACACGTTTAGTCACGTCAGCTAAAATCAGCGGCTTCCAAGATATTTTCATTACGGAACTCATTTCTTCCAATTTTGCCGAGATAATTTAATTAAGACCCTAACGTGAACTAGTTGGGTATAGTTTAGAGTTTTTTTTTTTAAATGTAAACCTCAGTTTATAGAATAAAGTAATAAGGCTAATAAGTTAAAATATCGGAAAACATCGTAAGCGTCTTTTTAATTTGCAGCAACCGGGACTGTAGACAATTTAAATAATTTTAACGTAACGGGGCCAAAATGCTGGATGGTAAAATATATAGCTTTTTAAGAACTTTCGAGTATTTAATAATAATAATAATAATATTTGGATAATTTGTATAGCGCCGTTTTTGTGAAAAATCACCTCAAGGGCGCTGTACAAATCTTAATTTCTACTTAATATTAATTCTTAGTTTATATAAATATACAGCAACATACTTACCTGGCAGGTCGCTTCTGGCAGGACACAATCACCATATCATAATAACTTAAAATTTAGATTTTTTTTTTTTAAATTTAAAATTTTTTATTTTATTTCTTTATTATTATTTTTTCATTTTTAGGGCATGAGAGCAAATTTAAAATAAAGTATATCGGAGGTATTTTTAATTTTTCGTAATGAAGAACAGATAATGGTGATAATCTTCTAATGAAAGAATGAGAGTCTGAAAAGTTTTCTCGGTTCTATTGGGCTTGTTACATCTTGATTATGGATATGATTTTCTGAAAAAATGAGTTTTGAGTTTGGCTCTGAACTCTGTCGAGTCTTTTATTACTCTCAGATCATGTGGTAGTCCATTCCAGGCTTTATGATAATTTAAAATTTATCGTTTAATTAGTACAAAGGTATTTAATTATCATTGTGAGTATTATTATTAAATGTGACATAGAGATGTTTAGAGAAATAAGCCGCAAGAATTTAAACGTTTAAGTTTTTTTTTTTAATTTAAGAGTACAATATAGTCAATTATTATTGAGTATATTGTACGACTGAAGGGGGTAAGAGGGTAAGGGGTTGTGGAAGAGGAAGATTGAGAATTACATAGCTATTCAGATCTGATCACCAAAGACGGCTAAATTCATTATTTCAAGCAACGTTTTGATTCTGAATGGTGGTCTCTCTTTAGGGCGATACTCAAAGTATCTACCACTCCGGAACGTGCGGCAAATATACGATATATTATTAAATGTGAAATAACACATATTAATTGATTCTTAAATTAAAACAAAATAACTTTGTATACATCACTTTATTAATAAACAATATTACAACATGTTTCGTGAGCGATGCTCACATCTTCAGGTATTAATGTATACTGAAGTTAACAGTAACTTAAATCTAACTGTTCTATAGTTTAACTGTTAACTTCAGTATACATTAATACCTGAAGATGTGAGCATCGCTCACGAAACATGTTGTAATATTGAATATTAATAAAGTGATGTATACAAAGTTATTTTGTTTTGATTTAAATACGTACATAATGACATCACAACGTGAAAACCTTTCAGAAGAAGAATTCTTCTTCTTCGAAAAAAAAAAAATTAATTAAAACAAATTTTCTTGCACACGCCGGGATTCGAACCGGTGATCTCTGGATTCGTAGCCAAGCTACGTAGGTTGTCGAAAACATAATAATTAATCATATTATTATGTATACTTTAATATAATATATCGATGGTTGTTGGATATCACGTTCGCATTTACTAGAACCACTGAATGGGTAATCCCTAGAAGCGTGATCTAGACCGATTGGGAAGGAAACTGATGTCGCCAATTTGAACAGGGCCTTTCGATTCTTAGGCCCCAGAGAGGTCTGTAAAGTTGATTTTCTGTTAGAAAAAAAATCGATATTTGTTCGATCAATTTCACCCGGAGCAGGATAAAATTGACCTTAATTTGGGCACGCGAGACACGCCTACAACACACCTCTATCGGTTTATATCCACCGATAGCGCGTGAAGCTGTACACTTCTTAGCTGTACATTATTTAAAAATGAAAAAGACAATATTTATTTTTGATTTAAAGAGACTTTATTAAAACAAAATTATACGAAATAATATGATTACGCGAAATTATATTTTATTTGAGTAACAAAAACAACGTAACATTATATTCAGGGTTGTGCCATACACAAGGGGAAATAAATACTCTGCACTGAATCTGCGCACTAAAATAATTTGAATGAAACAAAAAAAAACAAACTGTTCTAAAGTGAGATATTTAACAAAATAAATAAATTTAAAATTAATTCCGCACAAAGAGTTCCAACTGCTGCCAACCGTCTGGAGCCAGTGGGAATATGGCATCCCTAATTGGAGTATGTTGTGAGGCAAAAGGCCATGCGAAGGGGAAGGATATGTGGAAGTGGAAGGTTGGGAAGTACCTGGCTATTCAGATCTGGTCACTAAACACGGCTAAAGCCATTTCAAGCAGCTTTCGATTCTGAACGGTGGTCTTTCACCAGGGCGATACGTAGAGTGGTCTAGGAACGTGCCGCAAATATACTATGCATTATTTTTTTGTAAAGTAAATGAGGAATACACAAAATTGTTAAGTGAAATTTATTTTATTATAAATAAAATTTAATTTATTAGCTCACGCCGAGATTTTAACCTGTGACCCTTGGATTTATAGTCGAACGTCTTAACCACTCGACCACGGAGGTGATCACAAGCTACTTATCTAAATTAAGAAAAAAACATTATTTGTCATGTAATATATAAATATATTAAAATACCGTAGTTGTTCTCAAATAGCCACTGTTCGTTTCGTTTTAGATATTAAAAAAATAATTTATTTTTTTTGTTTTAAAAATACTAGCATTAGGAAAACCTCCAATATTTTGTAAATGATTCACGAATTGCTAGTTCTTTAAAATGAACCCTTTGCAGTGAACACTTCAATTGAAGTCGAACTCCCAAAATGAGATTTGAATTTATCCGGTTATTTGTTCAGTTATTTTTGGAACCGGTTCCTTGATATTCCTCGCCAAAACAAAATTGCTAGTCGGCAGAGGTTTAAAAACGAAGAGAACTCCCAAAAAATCACGTTCCTTTAGATCGAAGTATTTTGAAGTCGGACTTCAATTGATGTACTTGAAGTGAAGTATATAGGTATGTAGTATATATTATAGGCTTAGAAGTTCAACTTCACAACTGAACTGCTGCAAATTGAAGTAGTTCTTTGTAATCTAACTTCCATCGAAGTATTTGTTCAATGAAATGAAATTAATAAAGTTTGAACTGCCGTAAAATGAAATAGTTCACACTGAGCAGTCAGAACGCTAAAATGAACTACCAACTTCAATTGAAGTATTTGTTTAATAAACTAGGTATGAAGCAGGAACTGCTGCCAAAAGAAGTAGTTCTTTCAGAGCGGTCACAACGCTAAAAAATGCCCTTTTTATACATACGAGGGTATTTTCAGTGTTGTAATGATATTTTTAAAAGATGCTGTATTTTCCTTTAAATACAGTGACAAAAAATCTATCGGGCTATTACAGGCTATTTATTACCTGAGTCAAACGGCGTCTGGCGCAAGTATTTTTTTGTTTGAACAGAAAATTAGTACCGACTCGTGTCAAGTATAAAACGAGAGGCGCGGGTTTTTATTCCGCGCCATCGGGCCAGAAACTAACGGGTTCGAGATTGTCGTCTATGAAAGGTTTTGTTTTTTTAATTTTATGTCATATATATAAAGCACCTTTTATAAGGTACCATCAGCGCCTTGGCGATTCGGCATCTGGAGCGGACTGCTATATATATATATATGCCACCTTAGAGTAACGATATAAGTAGGTATAGCCAATATTTTTACCCAACCTTTACAAATTTGCGATAAATCACTTTCTCCGGGTTTTTACGTCGTATACCATGAGTAAGAGTCAAGAAAAGTCGTCACACAATATTGCAGCACTTCTAAGTATGTAAGGATGTTCTCCGTCCGCGCTAACTTCACACCATCGAGTCGCATAACTTGCGTCAACGGATTTTGAGGTTATTTCCTACATCAGTGTTGTTTAAAAAACTTGCAGTGGTTATACAAATAAATAAAACATAATGGTAATATGTGCTATGCGTGAATGTTCAAATAAGACCAAAAAAACATTATAAAACATCGCTTTTTACAGGTATTTCACCAGTTTTAAATATTTGTGACCGAACTTGAGAATTTTCACATTTTTAATGATATAAAGACATAAAATCAACAAAAAGCTTCCATCATTATTTAGTCAAAATTTCTGTTATTATTAGTGTTTGTGTGATATTTTGGCTTTATAAATCATTTTAATGGTGTATTGACATGGTTTTGTTTAGTGTGTTCAAATGTGCTTATTAAAATGTCCACATTTAATGTGGGCGGTAACTAATAGACGGTAATAATAATCCAACATCCTTTAATATATCTTTGTGTCTTTGTATCGAGTCAGTATAAAATCAACCGTCCTGACTACACTGTTCCGCAAAAATACCTATCCATGTTCTTCAAGTATACCACAGACTGTTGTTAAGGTCATGCTGTATTTGGTAGCTTCTAAACATAATTTTTTTTTTTCAAACGCTGTATTATATCAAGCAGTTTCTCCGAATTCCTCGTAATTACAGAAGTTTTCACACAAAACTTGAGGGCGCATATTAATTTTGCACAAGAGCGCTTATTAGGCTTGGCGTAGCCCTGAATTTCTTCTTTAATCGAAAAAGCAGTTATCGCCTCTATTCATTTAGCGCAAATGACCGACGTGAGTGATGCCTGCCATCTGTGTGTTCTCTGGGTAAGGTGCTCGTCCGAATAAAGGTTGTTGTCCTCGCTAACACTAACTGTCACCTCTACTAGTCTAGACCCGTCCGCGGGTCATCGACTGACGCACTCAAAAATATATATTTTCAATACCCCCACCTTCTCGGCGATAATGCTACGTGTTACGATTTACGAATATTCGAGCCAAACAACTTATGTCGGAGGTTATTTTTGAGTTATGGCAGTAATAAAGCTTTATTGTTCTGCGGAGTTTCGTTCATGTGAAGTATTTATTTTTATTTAAGTGCCGAAATCTGAATGATTTCAATGAAGGTTTAGAATTGATTTCACGAAGTGTACAAACAAATTCGGAATAAATTAAAATAATAATTGGAAGACTTTTAAGAAATCTGGCAGTAGTTTGGAATATTTATTAATGATTGAATTATTTAATTGGTTGGCTTTAAAGATTTTTACGAAACCTCAGATATTCCCGGGTGGGTAGCCATGTTGTAAAAAAAACGAATTTGTGGGTCCGACTCACTTGTTATAGCTATAAAAATCAGGCGAATAATCGCTATAATCGATATTACTATAAAGTTAAAAAACTTTTTAGTTAAAAGTTTTTTTAATTTTATACAATATTAGATTATCACAAAAAATGTTTATTTTCAAATAAACAACACACTTTTAAAAGCAGCATCTCCGTCGTCTTAGGCTGAAGCTACGAAATCCAATAATAAAACTATCTAACCATCACGCCGCTTCCCCGAAATAGTAGGCAGAGAGGATAGACCGCCATACAATTCTGTATTGGCACACTCTTCTTGCTTCATTCACATATATACATCGTCATACATACTCTTGAAATGGCGCGGCTAAGGTGTTCGATTCAGTTGATCTTGCCATGTCTTTCCTCGGGCGTCTCCGACTTCTACTTTGCATTGAAATTATAAGTGAATTGTGGGTAATTATGAATGAAAAGAAACTCTATGAGATATATTTTTTACTTCCGAATGATTTTTACACCTCTCAAGGCATTTTTTCTCAGAAAAGAGCCTACAGCGACGCGTTTGTGAGAGCTGGTTACAGCTTGTCTGTCGAACGAATGTTTGTGTGAAACTAAACGTAGTAAATCTCAGGTATGTCTCGCGGAATCGGTTTAGTGCATCTACGCGCGTTGTCTCAGTAACGTATCTATATTATTTAATTCATCCAAGGGCATTCCCCCTGAAAATATTTAAATACAAACAAAAAGATCCAAAAAAATATGTATTTTAAATGTAAATATTTTAAAATTAAAATGAGCAGAGTAATCTTTCTGATTGAATCGTTGAAGTGAATCTTTGAAATTCTATTAAGAATGATGAACTGAAGACGATCAAGTGGAAAAAACGTAATTTTTAAAATTTTATCGTTTTTAATACCACTTTGCGGGCAAAATGCGAGCCTTAGGGTCGGAAATTAGAAGCCGATTTCTCAGGCTCCATGGGACCGAATGAAGTGAGGTTTTTAATTTCTGTTAAGAATTATGAACTTAAGATGATCAAGTGAAAAAAACGTATATTTTTTAATGCTACTTTGCGGGCAAAATGCGAGTCTTAGGGTCGGAAATTAGAAGCCGATTTCTCAGGCTCTATAGGACCGAATTAAGTGAATCTTTGAAATTCTCTTAAGAATGATGAACTTAAGACGATCAAGTGAAAAAAAAACGTAATTTAAATTTAGTAAATTTTAATACCATTTTGCGAGTAAAATGCGAACCTCGGGTCGGAAATTAGAAGCCGATTTCTCAGGCTCAATGGAACCGAATGAAGTGAATCTTTTAAATTCTGTCAAGAATGATGAACTAAAGACGATTATGTGAAAAAAAAGTTAATTTTTTTTTTTAATACCACTTTTTGACGCGTTAAGAATGATGAACTTAAGCGATCAAACGAATAAAACGTAATTTTTAAAATTTAACCTTTTTTAGTACCACTTTGCGGGCAAAATGCGAACCTTGGGGTCGGAAAACTAGAAGCCGATTTCTCAGGATCTATGGGACCAAATGAAGTGAACCTTTGAAATTCTGTTAAGAATGATGAACTAAAGACGATAAAGTGAATAAAAAACGTAATTTTTTAAATAATTTTGTTTCTGCATAATTTAGTTTATTTTTAACACCTTGTGTGATTTTTTGTTACATTAGAAAATAGGTTCCAAATAGGTACCAACTCGTATCAAGTATTGGAACGAGAGGCGTGAATCTAAAATCTAAGTCGTCGGACCGGGATATTGCGGGTTCGATTTCTGACCACGAATATTATGTTTTTTTAAATTTTATATTTTTATTTTTTTAATGGCGCTGGGCGCGAAAAAACGCACTATAACTAGGTATTATCAGCGCCTTAGCAATTCGCCGCCTGGAACGGACGTTCCAATTGCGCCTGCTCAGGACCGAACTTACATACGTCTCAGCGATCTCATTTCTACAGCAATCGGTCTACTTTCATCCTTTTTCTTCCCCAGTTCCATGCCTCACTGCTATACACCAGGGTTGGTATAAGCACTCCGTTGTAGACTGCTAGCTTCGCTTCTTTGGACAATTCTATTTTTAATTTGCGCCGATAGAGTTCAGTCAAACCAGTTGGTTTATTGTCATGAAGTGGTTCACATCACAATGTGCCGCAAATTATTTTGATGATTATTGTCTGATTTTCAGAGATGGAGAAGTACCTCTACCTACGACTGACAATAAATAATAATTAACTCTTGCCCCCATTTTGAAAAAAATAATATAAGCAAGATGTTTTCAATACATAGAGTTTAAAGGAGCATTCAACATCATTATACTTAAAGGCAGCCTCAGTGGAATACAATTAATATTCGATATTATTATGGGTGGTAAGGGTAGGTGAAGAGTAAATGCGAGAATTTGAAGTGGGTCTAGCTTAAGGTAAAGTGATTTGCTGTCGACCTCCAGATACCTAGAAAAATCGCGCAACTACGTTCCTACTGGGTGTTAGGTTTTAATGGATTCAAGTAAAAATATTCATTTCATAGAAAGAAATGTTATGTATGCAACACACGGACTAAAATAAAATATGCTCGTGGTTCACAATTCGCAATGCAAAGGGCTTATTTTCAATAGGTACATTTTTATTTATTTATAGTAAATACCGCAGAAGAGTACCAACACTCCCAACTGCTGCTAACCGTCTAGAGCCAGTGAGACTATGGCATCTTCAATTGGGGTATGCTGTGATGTTGAAGGTTGTGGGAAAGAGAAGGAGATGGGGAAGAGGAAGGTTTGATAATTACCTGGCCATTCAGATCTGGTCACGAAACGCGGTAAAGCCATTTCAAGCAACGTTTCGATTCTGAATGGTGGTCTTTCACCAGGCTGATGGCTGTTAATACTGATCGCCTTTCTGGCGATACTTAGAGTATCTACCACTCTGGAACGCGCCTCAAATATACTGTATTTATTATTTTATATGAATTAAATGTATATGGTTTGAGCATGTGGAGCGAATGAACGAAGAAAAAAGTGTGGAAAGTGAATGGAAGAGGTCGATGACGCCTGAGGAAGACATGACACGATCAAGTCAATCAAATACTTGAATCGGGTCATGTGAAGAGTCAGAATAACATAAGAGTATGTATGAGATGATTGTATGAACGTGAATGAAGCAAGGAGTGTGTGCCAAGAAAAGAGTTATATGGCGGTCCGTCCTCTCTGTCTACCCCTGCAGAGAAACGGCGTGAAGGTTAGTTAGTTAAATGTATTACATGACACATATTCATCAAATAAAATTTATTTGCGTAGTAGTGTGCGCAGTTAAGTTTCTTACCACTTGACCACGGATGCCGTCACCTACCTACTTGCTATTTTTTATTGTTTTATAAAATGTATTACGATTTCTTATGTCATTTTATCCCTTTCATAAAAATTACTTCACTCTGTTTTACAATTCAATAAACATGACAGTGTCTCGGCTTCGCAGAAGGCTACCAGCGTTGTCCCATTTTTTGTTAAAATTCGAGGTATTGAGCGATAATGCCAGCTCGAAAACCCCATTATTCGAAAAGTAAAGAATGCAAAGTGATCAATTTACCTATAAATTATTTGAATATCAGTTGAAAGGCGTCGAACCGCGACATTTGCGAAGGACGTCCTTTGCCATCTCGTTTCGTCTCTTTCGACCTTGTTCAAAGCCAGCGCTTTGGTGCGAGAGGGATAATTTCGTGTTTTTCGCGGAAAGCTCAAAGATTTTTTTCTCGCACCTGTCAAGAAAGAGACAGGCAAAAATCTAGAAAGTAATGTTAAGGACACGACATTATCAATTCACTGGTTCATTATTTCAAAGATACGTCACGTTGAATTATCTGTTTTTACTTAGGAACTGAAAAAAAATTACGTACCCAACACTTAGAAAATTGTAATAGAATCTTGATAGCATATACTTAAAACTAATAATGTCAAAGTACATAAATTACTTAACTAATAATAGCCCCTAGAAAACATCACAATCTCATAGAGTATTTTTAAAGGGGTTCTTAATTGGTACACGCTCCAACCTTCCCAATAATTGATTAACTAGTCTTGAGAGAGTATGCAGAGGAAAAAATATTTCAAAACAAACAACAATGAAAGTAAAAACATAGTCTTTTTTACAACGCAGTTTTTGTAAAATATCACACTTTTAAAGCTAGAAAATTAAGACACTATCTAGGTATAGAATATGTGCTCAGGTAGAGCTTTGCATACCATTACAAAGAAGGCAGCCTATATTGGAAGAAACTGAAAAATAATAAATTAATAGTTTTCAATCGATCGATTAAAAATGCCGGTTTCTTATGAGGTCTTACTCCCGGATAGAGTAGAAGTTCAGAGTTCGAGTGTCGGTCACAACCAATGGATATAGAATAATAATTGTTTTTAGTTTCTGGCTTTTTCTATTTCATATTTTCGTTGAAGGTTATTGATATTTTTTCAATAATCAATATAAAAAGCATAAAGCTTTGAAATTTGACTAGAAAATTAACCTTATAACACTTATACTATTATACTTCACAATATGATTTAATAGCACTATTTTTTTTACTTTATTTCACTTTTTTTGTCAAGACCTGACCGGTTTCACATAGTGAGAGGCATCTTCAGACTGGACTTAATAAAAACTAGTGAAATGAAGTAAAATTTTTGGTTTTATTAAATCATTAAAATGGAGTTCCACCACGAATTAACAGTTTCAACATTAGAAATACTTTTCAATAGTCAAGTGACTCTTTACTTAACAGGCAAAAATGTACATATTTACAGATGTAGGCTATTTATATTTTCAGATTTATGGGATAAACGGTAAGAAAATAAAAAAATAAACACACTGAAAATCTACATTTGCACAACAGTGTAAACATAAAATAAAACAGATCCAGAACCTACCCACTATGGAATTACGCTCACATTATTTTTACTATTGGTCTTTTAAACAGTGAAGCAATTTAAAAACAAACTCATTCGTTTGACTTGGACATATTTTGGTAGTTTTTTTCAGACAAAAATCGCATTTTCCCTAAATTCCTTAGCGAGACATGAACTACTTGTTGTCACGAAATTACACAATTTCCTGAGATCTGCAGAGGGTGTGGGGGGGGTATATTGAGTGAGGACTACAAAAGAATCCTTCCCTAAAAACCAATCATCAGATTCTTTGTAAATCCCTTCTGTCAGCCGCCGACCAATCAAACGCCCTCTAGCGGGGAAGATTCGAAGATTCTGTTTTTTGAAATAAACTCAAATTCCTTTTTTGATATTCGCCCGGAGTTGCTGGAGCGATGACAACCCACTTTTATTTATTATTAATATCAAACGCTTTTTTATTTCTCGTGTTAACCTCTGAATCTTACACAGATGTAAAATAACACCCTCTTGTATAAAACTGTAAAACTCTCGAACGGTGAGTTCCGATGTCGTGAAATAAGCAAAATAAATTCTGTCTGAAAATTCTAGGTTAACGCAATTGTTCTCTAGTAGAACCGGTATTTTCTTAATGGATCTTTGAAATTTGTGTTGAAAAAAATCAGACGCCATATTGTTTGTCACACACTTTCAATTATTTAATAAAGTGACAATTCTATTTCAACCTGGCAATAGTCTTGGAGTAACAATATATGGAGAGAGAGCTAATTCTTTTTACCCAACCTATACAAACTTAGGATAAATCACTTTCTTCGGGTTTTTACGTCGTACACAATGAGAAAGAAAGAGAAAACAAAATTTCCCAAATTATCACACCGCTTTAAAGTATTGTAAGAATTTTCTTCGCGTTCCGCGTCTCCGTTGACTCCGCCCACACGTTTTGAAATTTGACATAAATGGACATAACTCAACGGTTTTTTAGGTTGTATGCTATATTTCTGTTTATAACAATACTGTGAAAAAGTGGTTATACGAATAAACAAAGGCATCATGTTGAAATAAGCTATTAATGGATGTATAAATACCCTAGCCCTAGTCCTAGCCACGCCCAGGTCTAGCCGAGTCCGGCAAAACTCATTAAAACTGACTACAGCAGCGTTCCCTCTTGTATATTATTGCTCGGAGATTATACTACTATGCAAAGAATTCAACTTGTGGGAAACAAATAATCCGATGTTGTTGATATATTTAGTAAGTCATAAGCACACCTACAGTACAGTTTTTTTTCATCTAGTAGAGGTAATTTATTTGATGAAACTATTTAATTGTAGATGCACCTGCTATTCAGTACATTTTTTTCTTGTAAAATGTTTTTGCACTGTTTATGAGTATATTATTTAAAAAATCTGAATATTTGTGTAAACGCCTTTAACGGGGGTAAATAAATAAAAAGGGGTTGAAATCTGAGATATTTTTTTTAAAGAAGAAATTTGAACACGTGGAGATTTTTTATTTTTATGTTTTGAGATTCACTTTGGAAATGAGAAAAAATGATTTGTGGATGACAATCGCTTTACTTTGTGTTTATTTTTTCTTAGACATTTATTTTTAGTGTATAAAAAAGGGAACAGGTATGAAATTACACTATATACGTATATCATATATATATACGTATATTCATCACCTGTGTCTGATAGGAAAAAAATACAGCAATAGTTTTAATAAAAAACGCGAACGAATCGTAATTTCAACTCAACTTAACTTTTTACCCTTTTTATGTCAACTTGCTTTCTGAAGTTCCCTAATCTATTGAGAATGTTAATATCAGTGATTCTAATCCCCTCAGTATTTACATGCGACTTTAAAGGCAAATAAAATCAAAGCCTTCCTGATGGCCGTTTGATATTTTATTCGGGTAACTGATGCAACTGAAATAATTATATAATTAAAAAAAAATTAAACAAATAAAATATTTACATAAAAGTATCAAACAATGTGTTTGCAATTTACAACATCTATGGTGTAGGCAATATTAATGCTTATACATTATTTAGAATTTATCTAACTGAAACTTCGTGCATACGACAGTAAGATATTTATAATATGATAATAAAATAATATGATGATAATAAAAATGGTAATGTTGAAGGAAATAGACAAGGACATCTATTTGATCGTGCGATTTTCTATGGTGGGCATATTTTTATTTATTTATTTGGAACATTTGACAGAGTGACAACATTACATACATACTGACAGATACAAAATAAAAGGTAGGTCATCAATCCATTTAAAAAATGTTCACATCATGCAATTAGAAATACACTGTATTACACTAATAAAAACAATAGAAAAATAAGGAAAACAACCGCTTATAAAAAGAAATATCAACATTTCAATATATTTTGTTCACCAATTGGAATATTTTTTACAATTCGACAACTTAAAGTTAATATCGATCACCTAAATGTATTTTGAATGGCACATAAAATTGTTAGTAATTAGAATATATTGCCATGGCGATTTTTGTGCAAAACCTCCGTAAAAGCTTGATTTTTAATTTTTTTTTACGTGAACACCGCACAAGAGTCTCAACTGCTCCCAAACGGTCTAGAGCCACTAAGACTATGGCATCCTCAAAAGGGGTATGTTGTGAGGCTTAAGGTACTAAGAGGGGGAAGGAGATGAGGAAGGGGAAGGTTGGGAAATACGTAGCTATTCAGATCTGGTTACCAAACACGGCTAAAGCCATTTCAAGCAATGTTTCAATTCTGGATGGTGGTCTTTCATCAGGGGTGATTTAAAATATGTTCTTCACCACCTCTCAAGACGTACTATTCATTAGATCCTCTCTAAATTGGAACATTCGTCCCAAATTTCCATCAGTTGGGCCTTTTTTCAAACCTTACTCCGCCTGTTTGTATTATTTCCTCAACGCCGATTGTAGGGTACTGTATAATACAACATATCAAACACGGTCTCTATAAATAAAACATATTTATATTTTATAACTTTATTATTAAATTATATTAGTGAAGTGCATTGTGAGTTATAAAATAGAAATATGTTTTATTCAAATATAGAGACGCGTTTAACTATTTGGTGAGAGGGATGTAATGAGCTTCGCGCGCGAATGTTGTGTTGTGAAAGTTAGTTTATGTTTATGATAGAAATAACGGCAATCGGCATTGTATTGACAGACGTGACAGCAGACGGGATAAGGTTTGAAAAAAAGCGGCGTTGCCAGCCAAACTTGCGGAATGAGATAACTAACGAATATTCCGATGATTAGAGATATCTAATGAATAATAGTTTATTGAGAGGTGGTGAAATAGCCCCTAAGAGTATCTACCACTGGAACGTGCCGCAAATATACTATATTTGATTTTGTATGACTTAAATATGTTATGACATATACTAATTAAATAAAATTTATTTGCGCATGCCGTGTTCGAATCCGCAACCTCTGAATTTGTAGTCGAGCGTCTTACCACTCGACCACGCAGGCCGTCGAAAAAATTACATAAAGCAGCGAATTATTCTGACAGTTGCGTCTTGTGTCTAGAATCCAACACGAAGCTCGTTCGAATCAGAAAAATGCCTTTAATACCTTGGTGTCCACAGGCGGTGAATTAAAAATATTTTTGTCTCCTTCTCTCTCAAGACGTACGACCTAAGATCCTCAGTAAAGTGACATTTCCTAAATTTGTATCGGTTGGGTAAAAATATTAACACTTACTCGCCTGTTTATATTATTTCCTCAACGGTGAGGTAGGGTACTGTATAATATCATTCTATCAATTATTTGAATGTGATCAATTTATAGTGTGGGGCTGTAGCATGATAAGGGTGGTGAAGGAAATGGCAAAGAGGAAGGTTGGCAAGTAATTAAATATTCAGATCTCATCACCAAACTCGACTAATGCCATTTAAAGGAACGTTTTGTTTCTATTTTCCAGAGTGTCTGCCACTCTGGACAGTGTTGCAAATACATGACATATTTTAAAAATTTAAATTCCAATATTATTTGAAAAATAGCATATATGAGTACATTGAATAAACTTTACTAGCGCACACTGGGCTTCGAACCCACGACCTTAATCGTAGCCGAGAACGGCCACGGAATTGATGAATAGTATTTCATGCGCTCGTTGATAAATTCTCGATTTACAGCTAAACAAAAAAATTCGAAACTTTTTCACAGCCCGCGACATACGTAAATAATTTTTATTTATTTAGTATTTTACTTGAACATATATTTTTTTGTTGGTTGGTATATTATCCATCTTACTAAGCATAAACCTGTGTTGGGATGGCAATTAGAAAAAGTTGTTTTTTAGCTTAATTAAAAAATATAGTAGATACATAATAAAAATATTATAAGTAAATGGTAGCTGAGTGGACAAACGCGTCGGATTCCCTCCCGGGCGTCGTGCGTTCAATTCCTCTACTGGCTAAGTCCTCCATCATTACACAAGCAGCATCTTCCGCTTCTTATGATGGCAGTAGGAGTTTTTCAAATATTGTCAGGTTAATCGTAATCCGGGAATGTTTGTCTTTCTTTAAAAAAAAATGACAAATTTGACAAATTTTAAGATATACCATAGAATCTACATAATAAGAACTAAATTAAACTTGGTTTTTAAGGTGAGTAATGATATTAATTAATATGTAACATAAATGAATAGAAAGTAATTCTAACTATAGTTTTGAGGTATTTAGATAATTGTATCCATAGTTTTTAAGCTTTGCTAAGCGCGCTAGATATCACCATGTTTCACAAAAATTGCGCTATATAAATAAGCCAAATGTTATTATTATTATGGTTATTACTTTACGGTTATAAAGAGAGAGCTTAGCGTTGTGGACATGATGTAATAAACGTTCTTTGAGGATTATAAACAAAGAGGAAGGGGTATTATTTAATCAAAAGATCCTTAACTCTGAACAAAATAATTTGTTTACATATTCCATGTGTCGTTAAATGCGAAAGTAATAATTAAACAAGTAAAATGTCCGTGAGTTTACCCTTTGCCGGTTTTACGTCGTAGATGTTTTTACGCAAGCGGTAAACTGGTAGAATTATTTTGTGGGCGTGTCGAGTGTGCTAGAAATAAGGTCAGTTTTACCTTATTCGGGTGAAGATCGATCAAAGTTTTTAAAATTGGTGTCGATTTTTTTAAAAATATCTACGAGGCCTGTTCAAAAGAAAAGGTGAATTTTGAATTTTCGCGGGCTGTGTACATTCGACTATCGATTTTTTTGTTGTTATGTTGGTACACATATGTTTATCATATGTTAGCATTATCAGCCAATTTGGATTAGTGGTTTGTTTTTGACAACTGGAAAGGTTAGTCACGTTTTTGTGCTTTCTTCAATTTTTTTACTTTTCTCGACTGTCTGGAGCCAGTGAGACTATGGCGTCCCCAATTGGGGTATATGTTATGAGGCTGAATCGAATGGAGAAAACCCTGGCTCATTGAGTTTTTTCATTATTTCCTGAAAATTTTTAATAACGACATCTGAAAAGGATTTTGGGCAGTCAATTTGTTTTTCGGTCGGAAGTGGGCGATCTGGTTTTGGACTTGTCTCCATAGATGGCGTTACAATATCTGCCCTTAAACGTAGGAGTGACCTTGATATGCGGTTTCGGATGAACGTTCATAGATGGTACTGCACTGTCAACATTAAGGATTTTGTTTGTTTTTGTTTATATCATTGACAGTTAATTATAGACTTTTTTATCTGGAAAGTTAGTAATTCGGTTTGTTATTTAATCGCCAAGTTCTTATGATGGTCGAATTCATTCTTGAGTTTTTGGATGTCGCTCTCAACAATAATTACTAATGTTTACTAATATTTAATGTATTATGAATGGTAGTCTTTCAACAGGGTGTTTACAATAGTACTCTCTGACAATGTTTTGTAATTAACGACGTGCAATAGTGTTTATCTAAAGCCTATTAAGTATGCTTCCGTATGTTATCTGTACATAATTTGAAATAAATAATAATATGCCATAAATTATAACAACAATAATAATATTTGGATAATTTGTAAAGCGCTGTTTTTTGTGAAAAATCACCTCAGAGGAGCTGTACAGATCTTATTTTCTAGTTGTTATTAATATTTATTTAAAGAGAAAATACACAGGAATATACTTACCTGTCAGGTCCCCTCAGATAGACATACTTATTAACTTAAAATTATAATTATGATTTTAACTCTTTTATTATTTTATTTTTTTCCGATTTTAGGACATGAGAGCAAATTTAAAAATGAACTTTCTGAATTTGTCGTACAGTAAAGGGTTTGGTGAAAATTTGTATGTATAAAGGTGATATGTCTAGAAACAGATTATTTTGAAATTCTTCCAACATAGTAAGTAATAAGATAAAGCCTAAGAATTAAGATTTATACAGCAGCCTTGAGGTGATTTTTCACAAAAATTGCACTATAAAAATTATCCAAATAATATTATTACAAAAGTTTTCTTCCAAATCGGTATAGGGCACTCCTCTAGGGATTATCTGTTCATTTTTTTCACGCTTTACAGGTTTAACGTTGTAAGTTGGAACGTAGAACCGTTAAAGAGAATTATCGACGTAGTCAGTTGCTATTTTGTCAATGGCGGAAGTCCCCGACTCGCAAAAAGTTATATTTGTACAAGTTTCCTGAATCGGCCCAGATCTTAAGTGTTTCGATCACGTTTATTTATACACGCTCGAGGTTTGCTTGGGACTTGACGATCGAATTGAATAAATTAGGGGAAGGGCTGGAATAATTACCCAAACGCTGTATAATTTAGAGCAGATATTATCTATATTATATGGCATAAAAGAATATATAAACAAAACAGATATGCATGTATTTTATTAAATATTTTTTTAATAGTGAATATCGTGCAAAAGTCTCAAACTGCTCCAAAACTTCTAGAGCCAGTGAGACTACAAATTATCCAAATATTATTATGGCATCCCCAATCGGGGTATGTTGTGAGGCTGAAGGTAGTGGAGAGGGTAGGAGATGGGGAAAAATAAGATTGGGAAGTATCTGGCTATTCAGATCTGGTCACCAAACACGGCTAAAAGCCATTTCAAGCAACGTTTCGGTTCTGAATGGTGTTATTTTTTACCAGGGCGATACTTATAGTATCTACCACTCTGAAACGTGCCGCAAATATACTTTTTGTTTTTTATTTCTATTTATTCATAAAGTTTATTTTAGTACATACAGGTATAACAGGTATGATGCCCAAAACATATATCCATGAGTGGTTATTTAATTATAATATTTATCAACAGTAGGTAATTAAGTAAAAGTTTATGAAAAATGAAAACAAAAATGAATAACAAACAAAAGCAAACGAATAATATTATGGTAAACATAAATAAATGGACTATCGGCACCTGTACTAAAGAGATGCCTATTATGAGCCGTTTAATACTTGGCATTAATATTAATCAAATGTGTTATGATACATATTAATTAAATAAAAGTTATTGGCGTTCGCCGGGTTTGAATCCGCAACCTTTGATTCGTAGTCGAGTGTCTTACCACTCGACTATGCAGGCCGTCAAGTATATCTATATCTATAGGCATGTATATCTTGTAAATAGAATGAAGAATAAAATATGGTAAAAAAAACGTGTAGGAATATGCTTATTAAAAGAAACTGAAATAATTTTACTCAAACCCCACATATAATAAGATAAAGTATATTCAAAAGAATTAAATCAAAATAATATAAAAAGTAGTTTATAATAATACGAATAATATGATAAACGAAAAATAAGACATAAGAGAAAATACACGTAAGTTGGTATTACGTTGTTTCTTGTACACATGTCAATTTTTACAGTTTTTCTAAGCAAACACAGCTTTATGAAAAAGGCTAGGAAAATTGTTTTTAGGCAAATTTTGAAAAGAAACTGAAGTGTTACATTTGGGTGTCAAAAATCCATTGCATTGAACTGTACCTCAGAAGTCAAGGAACGGAGAGAGAAAATAATAATACTTGGGTAATTTATGTAGCGCAATTTTTGTGAAATATCACCTCAAGGGCGCTTTACAAACTTAAATACTATGGCTACCATAAAACTATAGAAATACCTTAAAGCTATAGCTAAAATGAACTTCATGAAATTTACATATTTATATAAACTTTATCATATATTAAAAAAAAATCATTATTCTATATTTTCAATTATTTTAATTATTATTATTATTATTTTTTTAAAATTATTTTTTTTTGAAAAAAGATAGTGAATTTGCCGATCATTGGATGAAATACTATTATAATGGTGAGTTTAGATGCTAATGTGCGAGCTTTATAAAATATGGCAATTCTGTTTTTTATGGATATGTTTAAAATCAATAATATAATGTATTGGGTCACTCTGCTGTTTCATTAACGTATTTTTTCAGATCAATTCTGACTCACACGGTTAGTATTCAAAAGATTTTTTTGGTAGGAAGAGTTTTATTGAAGGTTTTGAAAGGGTACCTTCATAAATATAAACAGAAATAACAACCGGAATTATCCTTGTAGAGCGGAATGTAATTTGAAAATAATCTCCATAATGACGAAAATGCAGACCAAGTATCTCGAAACAGACATGTTTTATTTCTTGTTGAGACGTAAAGCGAGGACGTGCTCTGCTTCATCCTTTCTCCTCCCCTCTACTTGCTACCTCCTCTCTGTCGAGAACCTTTCTTCTCTTCTGTCGTAAAACCGTGCGACTGCATAGCTTCACTGTAATTTACTTGCGAGCTGTTCATTAACAACTAATTGCCTACCTTTGATTCCATAGAAGTTAGCTTGTAGGTAAGATTGTTAATAAAAAAAAGCTTCAGGAGAAAATTTTAAAAACATATTTTCCTTTTTATATACTGAGAGTTATATTGATTTAAATTGCAGTTTCGTTTGATATCACTCAATGCAATAAAGACCAAAGATATACTATACAGATGCGTAAAACTCCGCGATAAGACTGGTACAACTATATTTCGTAATACGTGAACAATGGTGTAAATTTTTAATGAAAATAATGTAAAAAATACGGCAACTATTGTAATATTCGTATTTGACTTGTCCGTCGTAGAAAAAAACATTAAACATTGTGTTAAATCACCCCAAGGAAAGTGTACACTAATTCAAAAATAAAATACACACATAATTTATTGTACCAACTGCCACTTTTACTACATAACCTACATATAAATTACGTCTTTCAACTATGGAAAACTATAAACAAAAATCTATATTGTTGTCTTACATCTCGTGCTCACCTACGAATCACCTCAATTTCTATTCTATTTATTTAAGCCTAAAACGGGCGTAAATAAATTTCAAAATTTTATGGACCGGTTTCAGCCTATGACTAGTCTGAAGATGGCCGTCATAGGCCAAACAGTCAAAATAATAAAACTCAGCAAATTTGTTTTATTAAACATATCTATGTATTTTATTTTTACTTAAGCCTATAACGGGCGTAAATAAATTTCAAAATATGTACCAACTACTTGTGACAAATAGCTCAAAACTCATGACGCTTCCATAACATATCTATGTTTATATTTTTTACTGTAAATACCGCACAAAAGTCCCAACTGCTCCCAACCGTCTGAATCCCCGGATTGTGGTATGTTGGGCTGAAGGTAGTGAGGAGAGGGAGAGAGAAGGGAAAGAGAAAGCTTGGGAAGTAACTAAAACGCCAAACAAGGCTAAAGCCATTTCATCTAACGTTTCGATTCTGAATGGTGGTCATACACCATTGCAATACTTAGAACTTACACTCTGGAACGTGCCGTAAATGTACTATATACGAGTATTATTTTAATATGAATTAAATGTTAAATAATAAATACAAACAAATAATACCGGTTAGTAGCCAAGGTATGTTGTGAGGATGAAGGTAGTGGGGAGGGGAAATAGATGGGAAAGAGAAAGCTTGGGAAGTAACTGAAACACCAAACACGTAGACATAAAGCCATTTCAAGCAATGTTTCGATTCTGAATGGTGGTCTTTCACCAGGGCGATACTCAGAGTATTCACTCTGGAACATGCCGCAAATCCAAAATACATTGCCAGTTCGAAAGAAAAGGGAATTTTCGCGGGCTGTGTACATTCGATTATCGTTTTTTTTGTTTTATTATGTTGGTACACATATGTTTATCATATGTTGGCACTATCAGCCATTTTGGATTAGTGGTTTGTTTTTGACAACTGGAAAGGTTAGTCACGTTTTTGTGTGTTCTTTGATTTTTTACTTTTGAAAAAAAAAATGATTAAAGAATAAAATCCATGATTTGTTTTTCCACAACTCCAGGACGCTCATCGTCATTAACATCTTCTCGGCCTTCTGTAAAGCGCTTGTACCACTTATAAACACTTTTTTGAGACAAAGTAGACTCGCCGAATGCCACAGTCAACATTTTAAGTGCGTTGGAGCACTTTATTCCATTTTTAACGCAAAATTTAATACATATTCTTTGATCCATTGATTTTGATGCCCGCGAAAATTCAAAATTCACCTTTTCTTTTGAACAGGCCTCGTCTATATAATATGAATTACATGTGAAATAACACAGATAGACAAATAAGACCTGTTAGTAGCTGAGTAGACAAACGCTTCGTATTCCCGCCCGGGCATCGTGGGTTCAATTCATCTGCTAGTCCCCCATAATTGCACAGGAAATATCTCTCGCTTACTATGATGGCAATAGCAGTTTTTCAAATATTGTCAGGTTTTTATCCGTAAACCGGGAATATTATAATTAAATTGAACACGCCGGGATTAGAATCCACGACCTCTGGATTCGCGGTCGAGCGTCATAACCACTGGACCACGAAGGCCGTCCAACTATAAAAAGATTCACCAATTGTTAGTATCATTAAAACATTGAAGTATAAGGTTATTGTCTAATTTAATTCATTTTTTTGTTCTAGAGTGTTAAAAAAAATGAAGGATTATAAAACATATTATTAAAGATAGAAATCTTTCTTAAGCCCATACATAGATTTCAGTAAGACGTTATTTTTATGGGCTTACTTTAACATTTTACATGAACTGCTTCTACCAACCTTATTTTGGGTAAAGTAAGTTTTATAAAAATGTTTTTTTCAATGATCGCAACCTCAGATTGGCCAAAGTTTCGGTGACATTTACAAATTACGTCTACTTAGGGATAAAAACAACCCTCTACTGACTTTCGAAAGTTGCGAAGGTGAAAGCCAGAGTATTTTATTTGCATACTCTCACATAGCGTTGGGAAAAACTTCAATGTTTTGTGAATGCTTCACGAATTGTTAGTTCTTTTAAATGAACACTTCAATTGAAGTCAAACTCGCAAAAAAAAGATTTAAATTTATCCGGTTATTTGTTCAGTTCTTTTTGGAACCGGTTCCTTGCCGAAAAAGCACGTTCTTTTAGTTCTTCCTTTTACGAAGTACTTTGAAGTCGGACTTCAATTAAAGTACTTGTAATGAAGTACTTCTTTATAGGCTTGGAAGTTAAGTTCACCTTCGCGACTGTACTGCTGCATATTGAAGTAGTTCTTTGTAATCTAACTTCCGCTGAAGTATTCGTTCAATGAAATGAAGTTTATGAAATGAATGAACGCTAAAATAAACTACCAACTTCAATTGAAGTATTATTGTTCAATGAACAATGAATGAAGTAGGAACTGTTGCCAAAAGAAGTAGTTCTTTCAACGCGGTCACAACGCTACTCTCACACAAAAGCAATACCGCAGTAAAATATAAAATCAATTTTTCTCGCCCAAGTAACGAGAATTATGAGCGAATCATTTTGTAGATAGTGCGGTGTGACATAGTACATGAAATAAAACACAGGAACTGTATTATACCACTATTTATTAATATGTTTGATGTCGACAGGGTTGAGTTTTGAATATTAGTAAAAGTTACAATTAGCAAAACACGGATGAACCTCATCTGGATTTTTGCACCCTTAGATTCTAGTAAATAATTTTACAATCTGTTGATGTACACATGCACAGTTATACCTATGTATTTTTTTCATGATTTATGATTATGATCATGATTTTAGATAGTTTTTAACTGGACGTAGTTATGCAGGAAGCATCCAACCTCAAAAAAGATGAAACTGAGATAAAAGGCGTTTGAAAATCTGACGATAAAAAACATTTATACGCGTAATAGGCATTTGTAAAGTTAATATCACTTATTTTTTCTTCATGAGCATTATTAAAAATAGATCATTTTTAATCTATCAATGTACGAGTATTTTTTTATCAAAAACAAATGTATTAATTATGTTATACTACATCTTACAATGTTTATAAACTTCAATTTAAGTCAAATGTGCGTAAGTAAAAAATATTTTTACAAAAATCTATTACATTTGGAGCTTGGATGTTTTCAGCGGATAAAAATCTTGTATTTGCCTATAGGAAAACATGTAAAACTCGATTTTGGCAAATTGTGGGTTGAACGCTTTCTGCATAACTACGTCCAATTTGCATACATATCTGTTACATATAATTTTCTTGTTGTTATTTTAGGTAATTTATTGTGAAACGCACGTGAGGTGAACTAACACAAAACTGCGCTATATAAATTCACTCTTATTATTATTATGGCTTAAAAATATTTATAAATGGTACGGTAAAAAAAAGTTATAATATTATATTTATTGAGAAAAAAAAAGTTTCTTATACTTTTAAACCAGTGGTAATAGAATTGCAGAGCTACGAGATCTGATATAAAGTGTAGATATAGACTTGAGAGGGTAGATATTTACAGTATCGCCCTGGTGAAATACCGCCATTCAGAATCAAAACGTTGCATAAAATAGAACGGTGTTAAATGACTAGGTTTGAATAGTCAGTTTTTTCCAACTCTCGCTCTTCCTCATATCCTTCTCATTCCCACTCTCTCTAGCTTCACAGCTTCCTCCCAATTGGGGATGTTAAAGTACCTCTGGCTCCACACAGTGAGACTTTTGCGAAGTAAACTAAAAAAAAACGAATTAAGTTTTTTTTCAGGTTGCTTAAAATTTTATAGAAATGCCGCAAACTTATAGGAATCAGTTTGTAACAACCCAATGCGTTAATTGTTAGTGTCAGGTAATTTATTTACAATCAGATTATAAAATGATGGAGCAAGAGTAAAAAAATATACATTGGTTCATCTATATTTGTATATCGTTAAGTTCACCTTAAAGCTAAGTTTCTTCTCTGCTAAGGGTGGTAGTGTGGAGGTGGTAGTTCTACAGAGGGTGGTAGCCCAGAGACTGGAGAGTAAGGAACTTAGTCTAGTAGGTACTCAGGTATTATGCTGGTATCTATTTGAGAGAGGTGAATTATGAATTTTCATCAACTCCAGACCCAGGTAGTAGTAGTCTATAGCCTCATCAGAATAGGCTAGTATAATGCTGCACAGAACATTGCATGCATTCGAGATTTAATAAGATCCCGAGTAACTTCTTAGAAACATTTTCAACTCTTTCTAAACAGAAATAAACAATAGTATCATTTAAGGAAAAATATAAAAACCCCCTCAAGTATCTTATTGTTTTCAAACCAATTTATTTATTTTTATTATTTATCAATATCTTGCTACATACATAATAATCTCAATGAGTTATAAAAACTCACTCTGGGACAATGGAAATTAAAGAAATACATGAGATAGATCAAAATACAGTGTAATCAAAACTAACAAAAAATCAAACTATATAATATAAAAGAAAAACAGTATAAACATGGGGTAATTAGTATTAAAATTAACACAGGATAAAACTAAATTATAAATAGAAACAAAGGAGAAAAAAAAACCCTGAAGTGCAGTAAATGAGTATGTTTTTACTCCACCGCGCCCCTTAAATGCATAAGCTAGCCTAAAAGGCGGGAGTTTTTATTTTTATTTATTTTTAAAGAAAGACAAACATTTTTAGGTTACGGATAATCTGACAATATTTGAAATACTCCTACTACCAACATAATAAGCGGAAGCATTGCTTGTGCAATGATGGGGGGCTCAGCTAGAAGGGGAATTGAACCCACGACGCCCGGATGGGAATCCGACGCGTTTGTCCACTCAGCTACTAACCGGTGAAATCGGTTTTTAAACGAAATTTCGCATTTAAAAATACTGCGAACCATAATAAATTAATCAAATTTGTGATATTACTTTAAAATATAGATATAGTCAACATTGTCTTTTTTACCTCCTCAATGCATAATACCTCGTCTTCATGTTCACCCCCAAAACAACCCCTATTTTTTTAAAAGTCATAAATACATTTCTATTCCGCTACACTTTGGATTCCATGCGAATATTTTTCAGATCAAAAGGAAAATGTGTGCATTTAAGGGTGTCGATAATAATCGAAAAATAAAATATTAATCTCAAAGATGGTGTTAGACATTACTTTTTACGATTATAATACACACAGTACTACAAACGATTTAGCCTTAAATTCTACAAAAGTAGTTATAAAAATGACTAAGGTTTCCAGTAAGTAGAATTCTTAGCTGTAATCTTTTAAATTCTATAAGTACAAAAGATTCAAAAAATATTTGTAATAGTTGCTTTTTGAAAACTAGCGAAGGCATTTTTGAACGTTTTACCTAAAATTCCAGTTGGTATTTCTTAAAGAATTTAAAGATTAATAATTGTATTCACTGGAAATATTTTCTTAATATAACAGGATTGTGAAAATACCATATGATGCCAAAGTGAATGGAAGAGGAAGACATGGCACGATCAAGTGAATCAAATACTTGAATCGGACTACGGGGAGAATCAGAATAACAGAAGAGTATTTGTAAGAGACGATGTATGAATTTGAATGAAGCAAGGAGTGTGTGCTAAGGTAGAGTTGTATGGCGGTCCATACTCTGTGCCCACCCCTGCGAAGAAGCGGCGTGATGGTTAGTTAGTTAGTTAACTACCCATAATATATAAATAACAGATGACCCATTCGTTGTATTGCTTGTATTAGAACACTATAAGGTATGTATTTTTGAGTGCTCATCCGTAAGTGATTAGGAATCCAATTATATGATAAGACGATTTCTCATTTGACTATAAAAGATTGTGATTGAATTGAAATAAAATAAATTGTACAAAAGTGATAATGGGACAGAAGTATTTGCATTATTATAACGTGAGTTGAAATCATCTTGCATTTTAAAATTTTGAGATATGCTTTCGCAGAAATACTTTTCAGTTTTTTTTCAAGGTTTTTGGTTTCATTGAAACCCTTAAGATGTATACAAATATAATGAAATTTAATGAATAGTTTAATTACTAGAAAATATAAAATAAATATTCAAATTCCGGCGTGGTATAATTAATTTAATTTAAAATTGATTTGTGTTACTTCACATTTAATTCGTGAGAAATATAATATATAGTATATTATATTTGTAAGTATCACTATGGGGAAAAACTACCATTCAGAATCGAAACGCTGCTCGAAATGGCTTTAGCCGTGTTTGGTGACCAGATATGAATAGCCAGATACTTCAAAACCTTCCGCTTTCCTATTTTCTTCCCCTCACCATTCTCATAATCTTCAGGCTCCAAACATACACCAACTGGGGATACCATAGTCTCACTGGCTCCATACGGCTGGGAGCTGTTGGGACGTGGGAAAATAAATACATTTTCTCTGAAAACTTTTTTCCCTGACAGATCGTTAATTATGAGGTAATGGGGGTACGTGATATAAAATGCACAGTAATAACTAATAACTGTAAGTTCTGGTGCACGTTTATCTAGATTGAAAAATGTGTAACAATTATTTAATATGAAGTTTCAAAATATCGATATGTCGTCCTCTTGTCGGGAATCTTTACTTAATTTCCTTTTTTTTTTTTAAGAAAGACAAACATTCCGGGGTTACGAATAACCTGAAAATATTTGAAAAAATCCTACTGCCATGATAAACTATAAACTTAATCTTCCAATTGAAAATATTATCTACAACTGCTTGATGAAAGAATTACATTTATTAAAACTTTCAGATCGAAGAATTATTTTCGACTTGACTTTTATTTATAAAATTGACAATGGTATTATAAATAGCCCCGAGTTTTTGAACCTTATTTCCTTTCACTTATCAACGAGAACTACTCGATCCAAAATTTTATTTAGTTGTAACAATAACATCAGGACTGAGTCTTTCAGATACTCGCTTGTACCTAGATTACATGTAGTTGTTAATACATACGCAGAGCTGGCTGATGTATTTAACTGCACGTAATGTAGATACAAGAAGGCTATAATGTCATACATCTTTAATCAATAATACTAACTGAACACTATTTTTTTACTACCCTACAGTTATTCCTTATTTTGTTTGTGTATATAATTCTCATTTTTTCACTGTCAATTGCAAACCTTTAATGTAAAAGCCTTCTCGGGCGTATACAATGAAATAAATGAATAAACATGCTCAATATGTTGCTTGTGCATGATAAAGGGCTTAGCTAGCAGAGAAATCGAACCCACGACGCCCGGGTGGGTACCCGACGCATTTGTTCACTCATCTACTAACCGATCAGGCAATAAATAAGAACATTGGGAAAGTTAAAAAAATGTAAAATCCATCATTTCATTTAAAATCATTGTGAAGGGATGGACATTGGTAACACTCTAACCTGCCCGAGGGCACGACAGATTGTCGCTACGCCACTTATCGTCCTGAATATGTTATTTCCCAAAAAAAAGGTTTTATTTTCAAAAGCATAGAAAGGCGAATCGTTGTAAATTTCAGTGTAAAAACTTTCATTTCATACATGAGCATGACAGATCTTCTTCTACTTATTATTTCAGTGCCCTCTCCAATCAAAGGATGGCTATCATCAAGGCATGATCATTCATATTCAAATTCTCGTGGCAAGGGAAACACTTCCGTAGTATTTAAAAAAATATATTTAATTTCTCGATCGCTTTGTCTTGCTCCACAATGGTGATCGCACTTCTACAAACGAGGCAGGACAAATAAAAAAATCAAACTTACGTATTTTGTAGTACCTACTTATAAATTACAAAGACGGGGCATGGAATTCGGCGGCACACGAGGCTTTTCAATTTTACAATTCCCATCGATTATACAATCAATAATTGAACTTTTGACATGACATTCTTGACATCAGACTCCCCAGCGGTTAATCCGCACCTTCCCAATAAGCGCGGATAATCGGCGTCTTACCGCACGCAAACTAAACTATCGCCCTCCCAAGTGCCAAACATCTCACTTTTCGTGGCACTATGCAAAAGAGTTTTAAGGTCGAAGTGAATTCTGGTGTTTGAAGTGGAAATGGTTTTCCCTTTTCGAAGGTTTCAGGGCTGACTTTTGAATAACTTGAGTTTTTGAGGCTTTGACTTTAAAGGCTTCTGTTTAACTAATGGGTGCTTTCCCGATTCTGTCGAATTTAAAAATAAATATTCTATTAATAATTTATTAAAGAACTAACCATCACGCCGTTTCTCCGCAGGGGTACGCAGAGAGGACGGACCGCCATACAACACACTCTGTCTTGGCACACACTTCTTGCTTAATACATCGTCTCATACATACTCTTCTGTTATTCTCACTCTTCAAATGGCCCGACTCAAGTATTTGGCTCACTTGACCATGCCATGTCTTCTTCGGGCGTCCTTGACTTCTTCTTCTATTCAATTTCGCATTATATATTATTTTCAGACGCCTTTCTTCGTTCATTCACTCTACATTAACAAACCATCTAAGGGTCCCTTTCTTGATTGTATTCATTATTACGCTTACATCAGCCTTGCATTCTTTCCGGATATCCACATTTTTAACACGGTCACACATAGTTTTACCGCACACACGCCTCAGGGATCTCATTTCGAAAGCATTCAGTCTATTTTTATCTTTCCTCTGCTAGTTCCATGCCTTACTGCCATACAGCAGGGTTGGTATAAGCGCTCTATTGTGTACTGATAGCTTTGCTTTTATTAAATAGTTAAAATAAACACGATTTTTTTTGCTTATTTTGCGAGTTTTTGGCCAGTTTGATAATGCTTTCGAAAGGCGAAATGTAAATATGTATTTTTGTAGGTACCTGCTCACTTAATTTATTGTTACAAGTTTTACGATAGCAATGACCTATATTAATTCACATTACGAGTTCTATTTCATTGTCTCTTTCTCCTTCTATTTCCCTTCATTCTGTCACGCAAATTATCTTAAAATAAAAATTTTCTTCAGTCAGTGGATATCATAATATTGTTTATTTTGTAAATATTTATTATTTTCTTTATGGTATTGCATGTGTGTATTGCTTTGAGAAGGCACAAAATAAATTAAATCCCTTTAATAATATCCAAAGTGACATAATGCAGGCAATTTACAAGTGTTTCCAGTTTGAGTAAATCTTATTTTTACTCTTCTTTTAAACAGAAAGACAAAAACATTCCCGGGTTATGAAGAACCTGACAATATTTAACTCTACTGCCATCATAAGAAGCGGAAGATGTTGCTTGTGCAATGATGGAGGACTTAGCCAGCAGAGGAATTGAACGCACGACGCCCGGGTGGGAATCCGACGCGTTTGTCTACTCAGCTACCGACCGGTCGTAATAAAAAATAAACATTTCCGTATTAATTTGTATCATATTTGTGTGGTTGATTTATCCTTAGTTTGCATAATGAGTGAGTTCAGTGCAAAAATCAATGCAATCACTTAACTCAGTCATCAAACTTTGGAAACCTTTGTCAACTTTGGGGGCTTCTGTTTTACCCGTCTGAACCAATCTGTCATCACCCCTGCTCTATAGCCCTCTCTCGCTCGCACCCGTAGAAAATATACCGAGAGCGTGCATAAATATAATACAGCGAATAGCTTGCCGTCCCGCTCGCACTCGCAGGGGAGATGGGTGGCAAATGAGGCAGGTGTTGAGGACATATTGTTTGTGGGATTCATAATTTTATTTTTGTTTATTACGAGAAATTTATCAAATGTACGATAAAATTACAGTAAATAAAAAAAGTATGAAATCAGTGAAGCCGTAAAAATGACATATTATTTGTGAGATATTTGTATATATTTTGATTTTATCACTGGAAATTTGTCAAATTTACGAAAAAAATACAGAAAATAGAAATATGGATTCAGTGAAGCCGTAAAAACATGCGATATGACAGTAAAATAACAAAAAATCTTATATCTTGTCTAAATTCAATAATTTATTTATTAAAATATATTTAAAATACGTAACTTAATCGATAACTTCTACAGTTTTCTTCCTTAAGGCATTGAATACTTAAATAGCAGAGGAATTGAACGCAGGACGCCTGGGTCAGAACCGGACGCATTTGTCAACTTGGCTTTTAATCGGTCTTGATCATTATGTTTCTAAGAAAAATCTCTTACGTAATTTTTTTTATCAATAATCAACAATCGCGAGACGATAAAATCAATCAAGTGCATTAATTTTCAAAAACTTTTTGGAACGGAATTGGAAATGCTTCATTAAGGAGTCATCCTCATTATAATTATAAAAAAAATGATGACTGTTTGGAATTCTGTAAGGATCGCCTTGGTGAAAGAACGCCATTCAGAATCAAAACGTTGCTTGAAATGGCTTTAGCCGTGTTTGAAGACCATATGTGAATAGCCTGGTATTTTCCTCTTTCCCATCTCCTTCCCCTTTTTACTTCCTTCAGTCTCACAACATACCCTGATTGGGGATGCCTTAGCCTCACTAGCTCTAGATGGTTGGGACTCTTGTGCGGATACACAAAAAAACCTTTACCTGAACTGTAGGGATACTTACAAAAGAGATTGAACTCCGTGTGAATGTTTTCGAGCGAGCGTATATCCATTTGGCCAATAGCAGAGCTTAATAATTGTAACTATAAATGACAAATATTTTTTTTAAATCTCCAATACGAAATATGCACAGTTTTTAAAAAAATCTAAATATAAGTAAGTCTACTAACTGCAGCTCGTAACATCCATCATAAGATAAATGTTAAATTTGAACTGTTAAAACATAAAATTAAAAGTCAGATTATTAGATATTCGTAAAAAGCATTTACTTTGTGGCTTGCCATATTTATAAATAAAACAGACAAACTTCGTTTATAACCACTTTATTATTCAATATTATGTCTCTGTTTTGGAAGTACCCTTCCATCATCAGGACAATATTAAAATTAACCTAAAATACAAAATGCTGAGATATATATACATATTTAAGAGTTGGAATGGGAGGGAGAAGGGGTATTTGAGGGGATTATGGGAATAACACAGCGGCTTACTGGAAATATATCTCTCACTCTCAATCATATTATTGGAATCATAATTTTCGGTTGTTAAATAAGACAAAAATACAGATCGATCTGAAAAAAATAATAAACAAACGGTAGTTTATTTAAAAAAAAAAATTAAAGTGTGTTTGTTATGTCTTCTATTTATTTAGAAGCCAATTATTAAAATGGGTGTCTAAAACGATGACATATGCTTTCACAAGTCTAAACAAACATACACGCAAAAGCCCCTAAAAAGATACTACGCGATAAATACATTCACTTGATAACAGATTGTTCACAGCACCTGTTTTAGCCTGAAAAGGGCCGAACCCACAGTCTTATCTTCGTCTCACTCGCACCCGCACACCGGACATAGGCTTCCATTGTCGGCAGACAGGGACAGTACGCTCGCGAGGAGAGTGGGGTGAAATGGGCCTTATAAATTGTGCGAGTTAATTTTCAAATATATTGTAGGAGACGCATTTGGTATAGGATCTTTAGGATTTCAATTAAAATCACAAATAATAGCATCCTGATGGGCTGTGCGTAAACAATTTATAATAAGCGTTTGCTTTCAAAACTGTGCTATGTACTTTTATACTAGAAATTTGTCGATATATTCATATACCACATAGGTTATGGATGCATATTGTATACTATAGTGTTTGTATGAATCTCGCGGGGTATACAGTTTTATATGAACATGAATCACAGCAGCGTGGCAGTTAAGTGAGAGGATAAGTTACAAGGGGAGGGGGTTGGGCAGATAGGGATATGAGGGAGAAGAGGGGGGGGGGTTGTCTGTTGGCGCCTGGATTGGTTACAGCTTTAATGAAATCTGAAACAGAAATTAAAAAATTAAACTATTTTAATTATTCGTAGATTTGGTACAGCAAAAGTTCTGCTGGAATAAAATATCAAATAAATAAACTTAGCAAATAATTGACAATGCTACATTCAACAATGTGTTAACCGGAATGCTCGGTTATTCGATGGCAAAAGCTAAAAGTAAAACAATGTAAGGTTTATTATATTTTTCTAGATCAAGCGAGGTTCCACGTACAGCACAGTGCGTAAAACGGTAAAAGTCAATTGGAAGGGTGGTTTGATGATTGAAAAAAAACCGGAACGGCGTTCCGGCTTACTCCAATTGAATCTGAAAGCTGAAAAAGTAAATAAGCATGTAATGCCATCTATTGAAAATTGTTGCGACGGATATATTTTAATTATCAGCTAAGTGAAAGTCCATATTTTAGAAAACCTTGCTTGAAATAGATTTAGCTATATTCAGTGACTCTATCTCAATAGCATAGTCAGGTTCTCCTAACTTTCACAAATTCTTTGTTTTCCCTCCCCCATTCCTGTCGCTTCATAACAACATAACTAATTGTTTATGAAACAGATCGCCTAATTTACCGGTTGTTTGTTTTGTACATTTTTAAAAACGTATTTAAACAATGGAAAAGTTTTAAACAAAGTTATAAAATAGGGGCGTAAGAGGGAAGCAGTGAATCGAGTAAAATTAAGTTGTTTGGCCTAATTTCGATTTCCTCAACATTCTTCTAAATTAGGGTGGATGTTTTTTTACGTCTTTTCTTACACATCCCTAATATACCAATTTTATTTTCAAAAATTCTGCGCAAAAGTTTTTTTTAAATTTCCGAGATACGAAAAAGTGTAAATTTCAAAGATGCATTACCGGCAACCGACATAATGGGACTTAAATGCTTTGTTAAGGTAAAAAATCGCGCTTTAAATTAAAGAGCAGTAAAAGAAAATGGATTCGTGAGGCGAATGTTGATGGTAGAAAGATTTATATGTGGCTTTAAGTTGGGTATACTTAGTACAGATAAGAATATAAAAAGATGGAAAAGCCAGAAACACTAGAGGGGGTAATTTTGCTATGGCAATATGTCATATAAGAGATTGCTTAAAAACTAGATTAATTATAACAAAAAATCTTGAACAATTTAAACGGCTATTTTGTGAAAAAAATCCTCAACGGCGCCTTACAACGAAACTAGAATAGATTTGAAAATAACTTGAAACAATTGTTTGAATACTTTATTTAAATTACAAGGCCTTGTAAAATAATAGCAATTGAATTATGCCAACCTTGATTTATTATGTAAGTAACAGCAAGGTCACCTTTATTGATCTTAAATTGCCATTTTGAAAACATAAGTAATTAAATAGCATTAAAAGAAAAAGTGGTGAATGCTTGTAATCTCGGTGGTAAGCGATTTTTCCTTTCATTGGACCTTCACCGATGAAAAAAATGCAGAGTAATTTTAAGAAAATTCTCCTTAGAGCTTTTGAATTGAAAACGGGTAGGTTTTTTATCAGTCCTTATCCTATTCTATTCACTGCTTGCTTAACCTCCAGTGTGCTGGAGTGTCCTGTAGGACCCGGGCATTGATAATTATCTTTTCAAAAGTTTTTATCCTTTAAAACTTGTTGTACGCATATTTAAATAAACTATAATCGCTTGTCAACAAAATAATCAATCGATAGAAATATTTTTCATTGCGTTAAGTTCGGTAAAGGTCGAGTAATACATATTTGAAGTTTGCTTTCGTCAGTACGACAAAAAAAACGATTTTCAAAGTGACACAACTGTTTATATTTCGAGGAAAACCTCACGTAAATTCAATTTTATTTGGAAGGAAATGTTTTCAGCCACACGAAAGTATAATAAAATGATAAAAGAAAACAGATTTCTTAATAAAAACTTTTTTAGTGACATGAGGGAGAAAAAACCAATTCTCCAAATATAAGGCACTATTACAGAAAAACCATTTGCCAATGATATCGAGATACAATTTGAAAAAAACACAAATAGATTATCTGAGAGGATAGCAAATTGGTAAAAACATAATTTTGTAAAACACAAGTAAGTTTTATGAAATTAGTCACCAACAAGGGTACGAGTGAAGTTTTACCTTATGAGAATTCGTCATTACAAAGGTTAAGTTCTCCTAAAGAGGCTTTTATATACTCGTATATTCTTTTAAATTCTCTTCTGCTTTCAGAAGCCTTCTGGACTGGTCTAGATTTTGAAATTACCGCCGCTTCCACCCATCCGAAGATCTCTTTAGATCGTTGGTCATTCTCACATGTGGAAGATCTCTGTTATTCTTTCGCAATGAATGCCCCAATATTCCGATTCCCGATGATATTGAAATTATAACGGTCTTCTGCTATTCGTGCCACATGCCCAGTATAGTCACACTTGAGTGTGGATAATGCAACGATAATTATTACGTAAAGCTCTTTTTCGTATAGTTCCACCGGCTGAAAGCTTTCAGTATTCGAAAAAGTATGCAAGTAAAAACGTCCGTAATCTATGTCTTCCCTTTACTATCAAGCCTTTCTACCTCCCCCTTTTTTTACGTAAGGATAGGGAAGAAGGGGTGGTTGGAAGGAATATAACGTGGGAAGCTTGGGGAGAATTTTAAATTAAAACATCTCGATAACATTTTTTTATGCGAATATCACACAAGAGTCCTACTGTCGGCATTCTCGATTCGGGGATGTTGTGGGGTGGAAGGAAATAAGGGGATGGAAAGCGAAAGGAGGAAACAAATATTGGGAAGTAAATTACTGTTCAGATCTAGTTACGAAGCTCATGCCGATTGAAATATCACTTAGCAAATTCGAATTCAAAGAATCTTCCAGTCAGAATCGAAGCTCAAATAGATTAATGGTAATATAAACACATAAATTTGTTTTAAATCAGTTTATTTTAGTACATTAATCGATCGATTTCGGAAGTACCCTTTCATCATCAGGACAATATTAAAATAATATTAAAATCAGTTAATCAATCTGAAGATTTCCAAAACCGGTCGATCAATGTATTAAGATAAAATAATGTGTTTGTATTGTAATTAAGTTAATGTTTATTTCGAATACGTAAGATTTTAACGAGTTTTTAAAAATCCACTCTTTTTTGTTCGTAATTATTAAAAGTTCTATAATTAATGTGTACATTTTTTTTAATGTGAATACCGCACAAAAGTTCCAACTGCTACCGATTTCTCGGACCCAGTGGGACTATGGCATCCTAAATTGAGGTATTTTTCGAGGCCATAGGACGTACAGAGGGAAAAATATGGGGAAAATGAAGGTTGTTAGGTACCTGCCTATTCATATCTGGACACCAAACACGGCTAAAGTAGTTTCATAGTATGAGTTATACCAAGCTATAAATATGAATCCATAAATCTTAATTGTATTTGCGAGTTCCTACTCAGTAGTTAAAATATATTGTATTTAAATTAATCCACCCTTTCGCAGTGTCTCCGATAAATGACTGTACTATATAACTAACATTTCGGTTATTAAACTTTATGCTGCAGCTCTTACTTCATGAAATTTATAAATTGACTTCATGAAGTTTGTTAATCTCTTTTTGACAGCCACAAAATTACTTTAAACATGAACGAATTAAAACGCAGTCTTACATCCGAGGCGCGAATTATTCGCGCATAACCTGATATGGTTAGCGGTGGGTGGGAAGAGAGAGAGAGGGAGGGGGAAAGAGAGAGAATATGCTCCCCATTTGTGTAAACGCTATGCAATTCTAACTCAAGATAACACTGACAACAGCTACTTCTTGCAACTCGTAATTTGCAAATAAGGGTATTTATAGGTTGATAGTCTGTCTAACCATAACCTAAAACAGTTTGATAGACCGGTTAGTAGCTGAGTGCATACACGGGTCGGATTTCCATCCGGGCATCGTGGGTTCAATTCCTCTGCTAGTCAACTCAACATTTCCTGTCTCAGGTATAATACTATTGATCATAGGTGTTATTAATCCCTGTAAAGATAATATTGTTAGATACTGTAAGTATTGCCCTGGTGAAAGACCACTATTCAGAATTGAAACGTTGCTTGAAATGGCTTTAGTGACCAGATCTGAATAGCCAGGTATTTCTTAAACTTCCTCTTCGCCATCTCCTTCCCCTCCCCAATACCTTCAACCTCACAGCATACCACAATTGGGAATGTTATAGTCTCCTAGCTCCAGACGGTTGGGAGCAGTCGGGACTCTTGCGCGGTATTAATTATAAAAATCTAAGAGCTACATTATTGAACAAGCAACATTATCCCATAGAAATGATGACAGCAGGAGTTTTTCAAATATTACCAGGTTATTCGTAACCTGGGAATGTTTGTCTTTCTTTAAAATACATAAAAATGGTCAAGTGAGTATGTGTGTATATTTCAATTCAAGGTGTTCCTGAGGATTAGCGTGTTAGACATGCTAAACGCGTGCCCAATATATGTACGCGGTTGATATTTGCCTTTCGAGAACGGGTCTTTTTACATCTTGTTCGTGTGCTCAATAGCGTGCTTGTGGAATAACTTGCAGGCTGTGTTTTTTTCCTGTTAGACTCTTTCGTTTTCTTAAACAGACCGTCTACACAGTAAACCCAAAGATGTAGAATAAAATATGTGGAGGATAGCGTTGTGACCGCTCCGTAAGAACTACTTCAAAGAACTACTTCTTTTGGCGGCAGTTCCCACTTCCTTCATTGTTAGTTGAACAAATACTTCAATTGAAGTTGGTAGTTCCGTTCATATGTTCATTTTAGCGTTGTGGCCGCTCCGTGTGAACTACTTCATTTTGCGGCATTTCAAACATCATTCAATTTTTATTGAACAACTACTTCAAGTTAGATTACAAAGTACTACTTTATTTTAAACCTATGAAGAAGCACTTTATTTCAAGTACTCTAATTGAAGTTCGACTTCAAAGAACTACTCCATTTTGTGGTAGCGCACACTTCAATTGAAGGTCGACTACAAAAGTTTGGCGAAGAACTGGCTCTTCCCCAGTTCCATCTCATTTTTGTAGGAATTTGTGGTACTTTGGTAACTTCGATTTCCGTTCGTTTCGTGTTTTTCGAAAAAACACCATCCAAAAAGATTTTGATAAATAACCGGTTCCTCGCTGGTCACCGATAACTGGAACCGCAACACACTTAATTCTGATATCGACCATCTCTAATTTCAAATATCTCTTTAGCGAGTTTGTCTTCAATTGAAGTGTTAACTGCGAAGGGTTCATTTTAAAGAACTAGCATTTCGTGAAGCATTCACAAAACATTGAAGTTTTTACAACGCTAGTGGAGGAAATCTTAAAAAAAAAAGATTTTATAGCAACGACGCAACGTTATGCTTTCAGATGGTGCTATTAGAACTAAGAGATGTTGAATTTTCGTTCACCATTCCTTATTGAAGATCGTCGGACTGACCTCTGATGGGTTTGACTCAAAAACCCACCGTTTGTCTATAATAAATTAGATTTATAATTTAATTATATCAAAGAAATTCTGCATTACAAAAGATTCTGCTTACAAAGCATTTCGCGAAAAGATCACTATGTGATAACAATTCGGCGAAGAGATTTTCATGCCTGTGGAATTTCTCAAAATTAAATCGTAACGTTGTTTTTCGGTTCATTTGACAGAAAACGCCCAAAAACATTTTAAGAAAAAAAATCTTACAATATCCGTAGGAAGCCTGTCGGAAGTTATTATTTGAAGTAAAATAATTGTTTTATTGGTTTATTGAACACTTTCATTAATTTCACTTATGGTTTTACAGGGCTTTTTTATTATATTTAATACCGCACAAGAGTCCCAACTGCTCCCAACCGTTTAGAGCCAGTGAGACTATGGCATCCCCGGTTGGGGTATGTTGTGAGGACGAAGGTGGTGGGGGAGAGAAGGAGAGGGGAAACGGAAGGTCGGGAAATACTTGGTTATTCAGATCTGTTCACCAAACAGGACGGCTAAATCCATTTTAGTAAGCAACGTTTCGATTCTAAATGATGGTCTTTCACCAGGGCAATACTTTAACTATCTACCAATTTTGTCTTTACATGGATTAATAAGAACTATTATCAATAGTGTTATACCGGCGACAGGAAAGATTGAGTGGCGGATCGATGAATCCCAAAATATTCCTAAAATTGACATTTTCTAGACATCTTTAAATGTTAACATAAACAATTTAAATTGCTGGATAAATATTGCATCCCCAGTTGGGGTATCTTGTGAGGCTGCAGGTTGTGGAAAAAGGAAGCAGATGGGGAAGAGGAATGCGGGGAAGTACCTGACTATTCAGATTTAGTCACCAAACACCACGGCTAAAGCCTTTCAAGCATCGTTTCGATTCTTTACATGGATTAATAACAACTACTAGCAATAGTATTGTACTAGCGACAGAAAAAGTTGAGTATATCCGATGAATCCCAAAATATTCCTAAAATTGACGATTCCTAGACATTTTAAAATGTAAACAACTCAAATGACTGAATAAATTTTGATCCTTTGAGATTATTTCAGGTTTTCCAAATTTATTAACAAAATTATCATAATTGGGTTGACAAATTACGCACACAAAAATATTAAATATTAAAACCCTTATTTCACAGAACCTTTTGCAGAAGGTACGCTCTATATAGTCGTGGTAAGAGATCACCATAAACTATATTTGAATAGCCAGGCTCTTCCCAACTCACCTATAGCCCACCTTCTTTCTCTCCCACTTCCTCTAGCCGCAGTGCATTTAATGAACTACCATCACATTAAAAAAAATAAAAATTAAAAAATATTGTATTAATATCCAAAATAATTATGATTTTGAAATAAAATTTTAAAAATTGTAAAAATGTTAATAAAAAAGAAGTTATGATATAGTTTCACAGGCTCCGAGCAGATGGAACTCTTATGCGGTAACACGTAAAAATATCTATATTATGTTAGTATATAGTATATAGCACAAGAATTTTCTTTATTAGGGAGGTATTTATCATTAAATAGAAACTAGACATTGTATATTAACTGAATTAATATTATACCTACTGTTAGTATTAAGTAAAAAATGTATATTTTTGTACAAAAATTGATTAATTAAATATTATTTCGTTTGTGAAAATTTAAATCTCCTTTCTCTTCCTAATTATTTTTATTCTTTTCGGCTTTTACATAAAAAAAAGTTTGTAATTGACAGTGAAAAAATAAGAATTATATGCACGAACAATAGAAGGAATAGTTGTAGATTATTCGAAAATACTGTTTGAACACATAAAAAATATTATTGATTAAATATATACCATGATGGTATAAATAAAATAAATTCTTCTTGTATCTACATTCCGTCCAGTCAAATACATCAGCCACCTCTGCGTACTACATGCAATCTAAGTACAAGCGAGTATCTGAAACGAAAATCGAGCAACTAAATAGAATTTTGGATGGAGTAGTTCTCGTTGGTGTGTGAAAGGAAATAAGGTTCAGTAAATCAGGGCTGTTTATAATACCATTGACACTTTTATAAATAAAATTATAATTGTACTATTATAACTAGTTTTCAATTTCATCTCACAGGAGGGAGTGCTAGTGTAGTCGGTATTGATGATTTTCGCCTAACTGGGGCGTGGCTAGGGCTAGGGTATTTATACATCCATTCGTAACACATGTCGACATAATGTTTTTGTTTATTTGTATAACCACCCTTTCACAGTATTGTTAAAAATGTAAGAAATAACCTAAAAAACCGTTGAGTTCTGTCCTGTTATGTCGCACAACAAAACGTAGTGGCGGGGAGTCGCCGGAGACGCGGGAGACGGATAACATGCTAACATACCTAAACGCGGTGCTATATTGTGTGAGAACTTGTCTTATCTCTTTTTCTCTCACGGTTTACGACGTAAAAACCCGTAAAAAAATTATGGGTTGGGTAAAAATGTTTATCTCTCTCTCCATATATATTCTTGCTATGAGAATTTCACTAATGAATAGCTAAGTATTTATAACCTTATAAATTGCCGTTGAGGTGGTAGTTCACAAAATTGTCGCTATTTAATCAGTCGATGTGATATGATATTACTACAACAGCCTTGGAATAGAATGGTACAATCCGCGAACGATCCTGCGCTAGCGTCTAAGCGTCAGGCCTGAGTGCCCGCTCTAGTCGAGCGTTCAGTGGGGCGAAGCGTGTGTGTCGAGTGGCGGACGGTAGGGCGGGGGACAGAGCGTTCTCGCTCGCGTTCAGCGGAGCGTGCGCGTTCGGGTTCAAACCAGTTAGCGCTTTGCCAGCGTTTATAGTGCACGTGCGGGATGTCGCTGGAAGAAATAATATCAGAAATGCAATCTAAGCCTGCGATATGGATGTCTACACACCCCCTTTTCAAGAACAGAGCAATCAAAGCTAAAATGTGGACAGACTTGGCAATAATACTTAGAATAGAAGGTAAATAAGTGTTTTTTTAAAATTATTTTGTCATAAATATTTTAATATTCTATGTTTACAAACTAGTAAGAAAAATGAATTGCTGTTCCTCAATCATCACTCTACTAATTATGGATATCATTCTCCACTGTATAGAATGTCGAGACTTGTTAACTCAAGCCATGGTCTTGACATTTTTGCTACAAGTCTAAATGATTTTTGTCGTTCTTGAGGACTCTACCGAAATCTTGAATTGACCTGGGCTTTGGCTTGAATGTTCTTTCTGATATTTATTTTTGTCCTATTTTTGTCAGTGCTTCACTAAAATATTATGTGTGTGCTGTTCTTTCTCTGTTGCACTTTTTTTCCCATTTCGTGTTATGTTTTTTTTGTAATTGGACAATAGTCCATTAGTATATAAATAAATAAACATTGGTTTAGTTTGTTTCTCGAGACCAGAGAGAAACTGTTGTTTCTTCTGTTTAGACGATTAGAAGATATTCCGGTAGCTGTACTTATGGTAAAAGCACAGTCAACGTTAAAGTTTTCTAAGAGATCACGAATGACTTGTGTAGAATGCATGTAGTTTTTTTCATTATGAGGTAAGCTTGTTCAACATTGGATTCTATTGGTTTACCTAAAATACGCCACTTTGTATACAAAATGCCAAAAGAACATCAAATTCATTCCCGTGCACGTGAGAGAGGTTTATTAAAATCTCTCTTTTTGTGTCCATGTTTTTTGACCGAAAAGGTCACATTGTATTTATTTTTAAAGGATATGTTTCTGCAGCTACTAAGGCATTTGGCATAATCATCGTTGTTTCTAATATATTATCGGCGGGGGTGTTCCTAGTGCTTCATTCTCTATCAACGCATTACAAGATGAACAATGAAAAGTTCCTCCATCACTTTGTTTATCTTTTTCTCCAAATTTAATGGTAATAAATCTGCCACACCTAGTGTGAAAATATTTTGTTTGTTTGTTTTTAATTAAAATGTACAGAGCTGGAATTGGCTGAAAGTTTCTCTCTGCAGTGTTTGGAAACTTCCACAGTCTATAATAGTCACTCGTTATTTTTCTTAAGTCTGCTTAAGTTGGATATGACACATGTATATTAACCAATTCCAGCCACATAGCTGAACAAGTCGCATAGATAATGTCCACTATTGCTGTTTTCCCCATACGAAAACTAAAAGCCAATACTCAAAAAGAGATTCCCGTAGAGAGGTATCTGTAATTAAATTAAAAAAATATATACGTTAGAATTCCTCATAATCGGGTAAAATATCCAGTAGTTCAATATTACATACATTTCCTGTAAACTCATAAAATGTATCATTATTCTTTAATCACCTTCTCAGTTGACGTTTTTTCTCTTTCAATTCATATTATCTGTGTCTTTATCTCCGTTCCTTTTCTCATTGTTTTGTTATTTTATTTGTATATTTTGTTCTCCCTCTGTATGTATGTAATTGTATATAACCGCACACTTTGTATTTTTTGTTTAGTTTAATTTTTGTATCCTGATGATGCCTAGGCTATGCGAAATCGGTCGGTAATAAAAAATAAAAATTATATTCGTGGTCTCATACAAAGTTATTTTTTAATTTCTTTAAATATGTCAAACCGCAAAGCGATTGCTTTCTACTAAAATACAAGTTTATTATTTTAATTACAGAACAAACATTAAAGAAACGTTGGAAGCATTTAAAAGATCAATTTCGGAAGGAGCTAAAGAAAAAACCAGTTTCTAGATCAGGAGCTGAATTAGTTGATTGGGAGTCCTCGTGGAAGTATTTCGATCTGATGACATTCGTGAAAGACGAAGTCATGCCTGCACCATCCACCGGCAAGCGAAATGTTCGCCAAACAGACCATTACCAGGAATCTGAAAATACGGACTCGCAAAATAACTCGGATACCAAAATGATAGGGTCTGTGACGTCTCCGCCACCCCAACCTTCACCCCCCTTACCGATGAGCTCTTCAGCATCACAGCTATCGCCAAGAAAACGTACAAAAATCAGGGAGGATATGTTGGAGAGAGAAAGAAAAAAACGCAAGTCAATGGAAACACGTTTAACGGAGAATCACAGTGATGATGATTTGAAGAATGGTGAGGATTATCTATTTTTCAAAAGCATACTGCCTACAATGAAGAAGTTGACAGATTTTCAAAAATTACGTCTCCGTGGGAAAATTAATGACTGGTTAATAGAGGCTCTGACACAAAATCAACAAGCTTCTACTAATTTAGAATAGTTTGATTAAGCCAAAATATCTCACTTTTGAAATACGTACTGTCGTAGCTACAATAATTAATTTAAAATACAATAAACTATAATTTAAGTATACACACGAGTTTGGTTTTCACTCTGATCTTCCTCACACAATAAATCAAATTTTAGAAATGAATTTTCTTCTAAATACATGTCAATAATAGAGATGGTCGATATTCCTGTCCCAGTCAAAAGGAACCGGTTCCTTTTTTTGGCAAACAAAAATGGATATCATTTGTCCGAGGAACCAGTTGCTGAACCACAAATCCAGTTCTTTCTCATTCTGGAAAACGCTAGCAACCTTCCCCCTTCACATGAAACAATTTTTTTGGTGAAAGGAACCGGTTCCAGCTTTTTTCGTTTCAAAATCGCTAGCAACCCCCCCACATGAAATAATAATAAAAAAAATGGCGGCGAGGAATATAAAAATCTCCTTCTGGCACCAGAAACCGGTTCCAAAAAGAACTGGATAAAAACCGGTTCCAAACCGGTCGCCGGTAATCGGAACCGCAGGTACACCCGATTTTTGATATAAACCATCCCTAGTGGATAATATCTAGTGACGCCATGGTAGCAGTTTTAATGAAGACTGTTTTCATCGAACGCTGTCTGTTCACTGAGGCCAGGCACCCATCGTTCAATGGTCGCACGCTCCGCTTGAGCGGTGGACAGACCATTCTTGTTTGTGTTCTGCGGCGCGTGCGGCTCCAAGTTCAAATCAGTTTGTCCTTCAACAGCGTTTGTAGTACTCATGCGTGATGTCGTTGGATGAAATAATATCCAGAATTCAATGTAAGCCTGAAATATGGGATATATAGAATATAGTCAAATGATGACACTGACGTTATTGTAAATTCATGAAGTTTATCTTCATTTAACCTTAAACATTCATATAACGTAGAAGATTCTCAATTTTTTTTGTTTGTTTTACAATTTCAATCCAACCTTTCTTACACAATAATTAAAATTTTAGAAATGAATCTTCTTCTAAATACATGACAAAGTATATAGTGATGCCATGGCGGCAGTTTCGATGTTGACTGTTTCCTTCGAATTAGCGTTGTAACCTCTCTGTGTGAACTGTTACAAATAACTACTTCACTTTGCGGCAGTTCACACATTTTTATGTGTGCGAATACTTCAATTGCAGTTAGACCCACAAAGCTACAAAGAGCTACTTTATTTTGCGGCAGTTCACACTTCAATTGAATTTTTGCTTCAAAGAATACAAAAAAGTACTTCATTTTGCGGCAGCGAAAGCTTCGATTGAAGGTCGACTACAAAGATTTGGCGAGTAACTGATTCTTCCCCAGTTGCATTTTTTTGTTGATTTGCTAGTTCTTTTCGATTTGAAATCTCTACCGACTAGTACTATTTTTTTCGAAGAGGAATTTTGTTGATTTGGTAGTACTTTTTGATTTGAGATCTTGACCGACTAGTACTATTTTTTGGCGAGGCACCGGTTCCAGTTCTTTTCGATTTCATTTCGACTTTAATTGAAGCGTTCACCGTGAAGCTTTCATATTGAATGACTTAGCAGTTCGTGAAGGGTTCCCAAAACTTTAAAGTTTTTCTTATCGCTACTTCAAACGCTGTCTGTTCACTGAGGCTGGGCAACGAACGCTCAATGGTGTAACGCTCCGATACACGCTCCGGTACACGCTCCGCTACACGCTCCTCTACACGCTCCTCTACACGCCCCGCCCCGCTGAACGCTCTACTACTCAGGCCTTACCCTTAACTTTCCCTTAACCTAAGATGATTGCGCCACCTGACGAATTCGATGATGTCAAATCAATCAATAATCAGTTGATTACTGTCAACTTTTAACCGAAACAAAGATGAATAATGTTTTTTCTTATTTTTGTTTTTTGTTTGTTTTTAAAGTAAGACAAACATTCCCGGGTTACGAATAAACTGACAATATTTGAAAAACTCCTACTGCCATCATAAAAAGCGGAAGATGTTGCTTGTGCAATGATGGAGGACTTAGAATTGAACGCACGACGCCCGGGTGGGAATCCGACGCGTTCTTCACTCAGCTACCGACCGGTCATGAATGTAAAAGCATAAGATGTCTAAAAGGTTTAGCATCCCCATAAAAACTTTACAGTATAAAAGTACTCGCTCTGCAAAGCACAACTAACTGCCATACTAACCATCACGCCGTTTTACCGCAGAAGTAGGCAGATAGGTTGGAACGCCACACAAATCTGTCTTGGCACACACTCTTATCTCTCTCGTCTCATACATACTTTTTGTTATTCTGACTATTGGCATGACCCGACTCAAGTATTTGATTTGCTTGAACGTGCCATGTCTTCCTTGGGCATCCCCGACTTCTTCTCCTTTTCACAACTCATTCCTATTAAATGTATTTTCCTAATACTATTAATTCAATTAATACGTATTAATTCAATTCGGTACAGATTGGTACAGTCAGCTGGAATAACAAATTAACACCGAAAGGCTCCATAAAATTACAAGGGAGACATTTATTATAAGTTTAGTATATATCTAGCTAGTCAAACCCTGTCGTATTTGACATCTTCGTCGAATCGGCAATCGACGTATTTCAGATTTTTCGATATTTCCCAATTAAAATAACGGTTCTCCTTAATCGCCGATTCTCGGCCCGTTGGATTTTAGTCCAATTATAAGTTCGGCTGTTTGATCAGCTATATACTCGTATATTACACGTTTCTTGAATATAATGAGATTTGTTTGAAATATCTTCAGATATCAGACGGTAAAGAGACAGTGTGCTGTAAAATTTATGATTGCCTCACATGTTAACATTTCTATAATTGTTTGTTAAGACTTTGTTTTTTAAACTTTTTTTTTGTGAATACCGCACAAGAGTCCCAACTGCTTCTTAACGTCTAGAGCCAGTGAGACTATGTCCCCAATTAAGGTATGTTATGAGGCTGAAGGTAGTGGGGAGGGGAAGGAGATAGGGGAGAGGAAGGTTGGGAAGCACCTGGCTATTCAGATCTATTCGTTAAACAGGGCTAAAGCCATTTCAAGCAACTTTTCAATTCTGAATGGTGGTCTTTCACCAGGGCGATACGAGCACCACTCTAGAACGTGCCGTGATTTACAATATTTATTATTTTATATGAATTATATGTTTTATGATACATATTTATTAAATTGTTTGAACCCGCGACCTCTGGATTCGTAGTCAAGCGTCTTACCACTAGACCACGGAGGCCAGTAGACAGTAATATCAAGGAAAGACAGTATAATAAAAAGATGTCACCTTAAAAATAAGTGCACAAAAAAAAAATAAATTAATAATTCGTTTTCCAAATCCAAATTAATACGTGACATTTGTTGGTACCTATCGCTATTATCAATTAATCCATTGTTTTTCCTATACAGCCTACCCTGATCAAAAACTCTGTGCACGCCACTGTACACATCATTCTGTCTTATTCCTTAATGCTAGCCTTTGAATTAATTATTATTTCACATCTTACTGTTCTCAGAACAATAATATACCAGGGGGGAGCGCTAGTGTGGTTAGTATTGATGATTTTTGCCTGACTGGGCGAGGCTAAGGCTAGGGCTAGGGTATTTATACATCCATTCATAGCACATGTCGACATAATGTTTTGTTTGTTTGTAAAACAACGTTTTCACAGTATTGTTATAAACAAAAATGTAGGATATAACCAAAAAAACCGTTCAGTTCTGTCCTGTTATGTCGCATTAAAAAGGTAGTGGGTGGAGTCACCGGAGACGCGGGAGACGGATAACATACTTACATACCTAAAAGCGATATATTATGTGAGAACTTGTATTATCTCTTTCTCTCTCACGGTTTACGACGTAAAAACCCGGAGAAAGTGATTTATCGTAAATTTGTATAGGTTGGGTAAAAATGTTTAGCTCTTTCTCCATATACGAGTACATTCTTGCTCTGAGTTACTATTCCTTCATATGTGCATCGACATTATTGTATCTAATAACTTGCAAACTGTATAAAAAACTCTAATAAAATTCTGACGGAGCGGAATCATACACACGTCAACTTTATTTTCAACCCAACCCGGCTGGGGGAGTATTGATTTTTATTTTCACCGTAAACTTATCCGCGATAAGTACTGCCTTCAGCCTACAGTAACTGCCTAGTGCTCTACGAGGGTGCAGAGAACAGAGACGCGGCCTTCTTGGGGGACTCTTCGTCACACCGATATGCGGACACTCGGAAACATAATACAATAAAAACTGTTTATTGATCGTTTGGCCCCTCAACCCCATTCTGAGGCGAGAGGGTTGGTTTATCAAAGCGTAATAAATATTTTATTGTACGTTTACTTTGACCATGCTTTTCTACAATTATTTTAAAGCTCCGCTTGTCTTATATGTGAGAAAATATAATTAAATTTTGTCGCCGGAAAGGCAAAAGGGCTGAAGCGCAATTTTGGGAAGTTTATACCAGAGCACTTTCAAGTTTTAGAATAAGTCTTCAGTACATGGTTTGATTTAAAAAAAGATAAATCAGGTTACTAAATGCTCTCCCTGAGTTGCCTGAAGCGACAAAAAACTAAACAAATTGTGTCGCTTGAGTGAAGCCTTCTCCCAAATGATAAATATATTTTAGATGGCTAAAGGGCCACACGAGTCTTTAGAATCAAACGAGAGTTACAGCATTCGATGCAGCAAAAAAAGAGATTATAACTGCATATTTAACTCATTTTTGACCAAGGTGTCGTTTTAGCCCTTTTGCCTTTCCAGTGACGATTCAGTTTCTCTTTAAGTTATTTTAAACAGACGCTTGATCGTGTCATGTCTTTCTGAATTTACGACAACTTCTTCTTTCATTCGTTTGTCTGCCGTATACTCTCCTCACATTTCTTTCTATGTCCATCCGCTTTATGTGTTCAAAGATTCTACCTATAAAATACTTATTAACGTATGGTGAAGACTTAAAATGCATTATTTAACATATGGTGTAGAAATAGAATAAAATTATATTAGAACGAGTATACATAGCCTGTTCAGAAGAAAAGGTGAATTTTAAATTTTCGCGGGCTGTGTACATTCGATTATCGATTTTTTATTTTTTATGTTGGTACAAATATGTTTATCATATATTAGCATTATCAGCCATTTTGGATTAGTGGTTTGTTTTTTTGACAACTGGAAAGGTTAGTCACGTTTTTGTGTGTTCTTCGAATTTTTTACTTTTGAAAAAAAAAAATGGATCAAAGAATATGTATTAAATTTTGCGTTAAAAATGAAATAAAGTGCTCCAACGCACTTAAAATGTTGACTGTGGCATTTGGCGAGTCTACTTTATCTCAAAAAGTTTTTATAAGTGGTATAAGCGCTTTACAGAAGGCCGAGAAGATGTTAATGACGATGAGCGTCTTGGAGTTGTGGAAAAACAAATCATGGATTTTATTCTTTTCAAAAGTAAAAAATCGAAGAACACACAAAAACGTGACTAACCTTTCCAGTTGTCAAAAACAAACCACTAATCCAAAATGGCTGATAATGCTAACATATGATAAACATATGTGTACCAACATAACAACAAAAAAAAAATCGATAATCGAATGAACACAGCCCGCGAAAATTCAAAATTCACCTTTTCTTTCGAACAGGCCTCGTATTTGCAGCACGTTCCAGAGTGGTACAGTAATCAGAAGTGGAGAGTTGCTTGATATAGATTTACCAGTATTTATTAATCAGATATAAATAACCGGTTACTTCCCAACCTTCGTCATTCTCATCTTCTTCCCTTCCCTACTCCCTCCGAGGCTCATAACACACCACACTTTATTGGCGATGCCATAGTCCTACTGTCTCACAATGTTGTGAAGCTGAATGGAGTGAGGAAGAGAAGGGGGATGGAGAAGGTGATAGTTGGGAAGTACCTGACTATTTAGATTTGCATATCTAACAGGGTTAAAGCTATTTCAAGCAAAGTTTCGATTCTGAAAGCCTTCTCCCAAATGGTGAATATATTTAAGAAGGGCCACAGAAGTACTCAGAATTAAACGAGAGTTAGAGCTTTTGATGCAGAAAAAAACTGATTAAAACTGCATGTCTAACTCATTTTTGACCAAAGTGTCTCTTAAGCCCTTTTGCCATTCCAGCGATGATATACTAATAAAATATGTTTTCCTGGGCACGTTGGGACCTGCAATCTTCGGATTTGCAGCCGAGTCAAATCATAATCATCATCTAAATATTCTAAATTATAAAAATGTCCTACGTTGTTTTAAATCATCATTTTTACTGCACAGGTTTCATTCTCATTTGTATGTACGAGGCCTGTTCAAAAGAAAAGGTGAATTTTGAATTTTGAATTTTCACTGGCTGTGTACATTCGATTATCGATTTTTTTGTTGTTGTTATGTTGATACACATATGTTAGCATTATCAGCCATTTTGGATTAGTGGTTTGTTTTTGACAACTGGAAAGGTTAGTCACGTTTTTGTGTGTTCTTAGATTTTTTACTTTTGAAAAAAATGGATCAAAGAATATGTATTAAATTTGCGTTGAAAATGGAATAAAGTGCTCCAACGCACTTAAAATGTTGACTGTAGCATTCGGCGAGTCTACTTTGTCACAAAAAAGTGTTTATAAGTGGTACAAGCGCTTTACAGAAGGCCGAGAAGATGTTAATGACGATGAGCGTCCTAAAGTTGTGGAAAAACAAATCATGGATTTTATTCTTTGATCCATTTTTTTCAAAAGTAAAAAATCGAGGAACACACAAAAACGTGACTAACCTTTCCAGTTGTCAAAAACAAACCGCTAATCCAAAATGGCTGATAATGCTAACAAATGATAAAAATATGTGGACCAACATAACAAAAAATATATAAATCGATAATCGAATGTATACAGCCTGCGAAAATTCAAAATACACCTTTTCTTTTGAACAGGCCATGTACATATGTATATACTAACCTACCAAAATTCCGTAATTATCTCTAAATAATTCCGCTTTGCGAGTACGCACGTACTTGTATGTGCATAGGAGTGTGAACTTTTCAAATTTAGAATTTCTGTCAGTTGAAATTATCAAGTTTTCAAATCCCCACCTACCTAAAAAAATAAAACCTGCCAATAATGTTTTTTCAGCAGAAATTATCCTATATTTGAAATGGATGGATTAAAGCAACTTATATTTTATTTTAGCGAGTCAAGTTACGTCTCGTTATTTTTCAATAGTAAAGAATAAAGGAATATAATAATAAAATATAACCCAAATAAAATAACGATGAGTGTTGAGCGGTGGTTTTCTTTTTGGTATTAGCCATGAATACTGTATTGCGGAAATATACATTTGAAGTATATTTGACATCCCCCTAAGCAGTTAGCAGTCGGGGGTTGGGGTGGCTGCAAGGCGGGCTACGGGCTATAAGGGATGTTCCTCGTTTAGCCTGGCACACGCTCATTTAAACAACCCTGTATTATAATGTGCGGAGAGTAACAAAGGAGGAGTTCAGATGATTGTGTTTGAAACCTTCAGCCCTTAGTTATGTATTGTTCTTGATTATTTCAATTGCCCTAATTAATGGGGTATTTAATAGAAAGACACTTTTGTGTTGAGAAAGTAGTGGACGATTTTATGCGAAAAACGAATTTTTATTAATAACAAGTTTTCTTAGTAGGTAGTTTTCTAAATAAAATCAATGAAAAAAAACAGCAATGAACCATTGCGTACCTAAGATGAAATATCTTAAGACTGTGAGCGTATAAAAATGCAACGTAAATTGTTTATTTATTTGCGCCCGTTCAAGGCTTTTTACACAAATATTTACATTTACAAAAAAAACGTATTTAAAAACAGTGTAAAAAATATTGTATAAGAAAGACAAAAATAGTATTGAATAATAGATACGTCTCCAGTTAAACAGTTTCTACAATTAATTTAGCTCTTCTAGATGAAAAAAAAAACTGTACTAAGGTTTATTTATATTGTGATATTGACGTACTAAATATATCAACAACATCGGAATATTTGTTTACTAGATGTTGAATTCAATTCATTACAAGAGTCCCTAAATGCTCCAAATCGTCTAGAGCCAGTGGGACTATGGAATCCCCAATCGGGGTATGTCGCTAGGCTGAAAATAGTGAGAAAGGGAAGAAGATGGGGGAAGAGGAAGGTTGGGAAGTACGTGATGGCTATTCAGATCTGGTCACTCAACACGGTTAAAGCTATTTCAAGCAACGTTTCGATTCTGAATGGTGGTCTTTCACCAGGGAGATACTACAAGTATCTACCCCTCTGGAATGTGCCGTAAAAATTGCATGTTTCATGACACATATTGATCAAATAAAATCTATTTGCGCACGCCGGGTTTTAACCCGCGACAATCGTCTTACCAGTCTTACCACTCGACCACGCACACCGTTAAAGGGTGCTGTAAAAATCTTAATTCTTAGTGAATATTAATTCCTAGTCTATATTTGACATATAATATATTATTTAGACCCCTAGCTTCTAGTACATTGTTTTTTTTAAATCTGTTGATGTACACATGCACTGCTAAACATATATCTGAACCTTTTTCTCTAATGATTTGTGATACGATCATGATTTTAGATACTTATTTGTGTAAATATTATTTTCTCCTTGTTAGTTAGTCTTATTAGCTTAATTCATTAAGTATGAAGCGCACTTGAAATATCATAAAACTGCGCTACATAAGTTCACTGTTATTATTAATAATAATAATGAAATACTTTTTATTTATTTTTTATTTAAATGAATAGTAAGAAACTAAAATAGATTAAAAAAGTGAAATGAACCAATTATTCCACTCCGGTCTAAACGTTTCGCGGCGTTCTTAGACCATCTCCTCTTTCGGCCCGTGCTGCTACCAGGCGCACAGAGGATTACGCGGGTGCATTCCCGGTACATTCAGAGATCGTGTGACTGCCGGTGGAGGGGAGCTAACCAAGCGCCAACTTCTGGGGCAGTTATCTCAACCGCCCAACTTCTGCGATCCCGGTAGAGAGATTGGGGCGAGGTCGAGTTATGACGTCATATTTTGATGACACTGGGCTGAATGGAGGGTCGCGTTAAAATTTTAATGAATTTAAGAATATTTTAAAAGTAGTTTTGCTTCAAAAATGTTAAAATATGTATTTTTATATTTGTTAAGATGCCGTGCCCAAATCTTATTGTAATTGATTTCATTCATCCCAACCCTTCTAAAACTAAATTCATCCAATATTATTACGCTAGAAGGTATCTATTTTTTTAATATATAAAATAAGATATCACCAGAGTGGTAGATACTTCGTTATTGCTATTTATTTGCACCTTTTATAGTTATAATTACTAAAGTAAAATAAACCTGGTACCCAGTGCGCTGTAACTTCCTACATACGAGTACTATTTAAATAGTACCTACTTACTAATTTTATAGTTATACCTATTATTGTTACTATCATTTATTTTTATGCCACGTATTATACTCTTTTTTGCAATCTTCTACAATAATATAGCTAATTGTAACTACATTACGCTGCAATTACATACTTACACTTTACTTACTAACTTATTTTGCTATGTATTATACACGTATGACACTATTTTATGAAATTTACCATGATAATATTACTAATTGTAAAACCTACGCTGTAATAATATACTAACATTGTACATACTAACTTTTTTTCAAACTCTTGATTTTATGTTATATACTTCTCATTAATTTACTCCTTTGTAAAAATTATAATGACATATTTATATGTTAAAGCCTTCAAGGCGTCAATATATAAATAAAATTTCTAATTTTGAAACTGTTAATTCAGAATTAAAACGTTACTTGAAATGGCTTAGCCGTGTTTGGGGACCAGATCTGAATCGCTAGGTACTTCTCAACATTCCACTTCCCCATCGCGTTTCCTTCCTCACTACCTTCAGCCTCACAACATACCCCGATTGGGATGCCATAATCTTACTGGTTCTAGACGGTAGCAGTTGGGACTCTTGTGCGGTATTCACCAATACAAAAAATAAAATAATATGATGTATCAAGACTCAAATTAATAACAATTATCCAATCCAACAAACCAAATTAATATATATGCACTGTTACAACAGGTTTCCACAGGAACAACGAAAAAACAGACTACATACTCCTGCAAACAAGAAAAATTTTCAAAGACAATAAAGCTTTTTGTGTTTTATATAATTATTTAGCTCAAGCAACGCCGGATATTAAATGCTTCTAAATTTAATATAAATACGGTGAAAAAAACATTATATTATTAAGAAATCTGCCAATTTTATGGTGTAATGGTTTAATTGCTTACTGCCGTTGAATCCATGGTTCATAACATAAAACTCGAATGATTTACTGTGCCTACATGAAACACGAATAGATTAAAAGAAGATGAAGGATTTTAATTCCCCGGAGCGATATTTTTCTTGCAGTGTTTAAAAAGCTACTTTACGCCGGCTATTCCCAGCGGGCGGCAGAGAGCAGTTCTGCTGAAACATTTTACTCCGAGGGGCTGAACAAATAATATACAAAAAAGCTAGGCTTTGTTTAGGGAAGAACAACACAAAGAAACATACCGAGAAATATTACATTCCGAAAGCCCAATGAAAGATTTTAAGTACGGTCTTAAAAAAATACTAAAATCAATGTTTTAGCTGCATATTTATTTATGTAGTGTTAGTTTTAATTGTTTATAATCCTAGAAAAAAATAGAACCTCTACTAGGATTGAACTTTTAACATTTTTGTAATATCCTACGTATTATGCCATCGTTTTACAATCTCGTTTTCACATGATTCACAATAACCGCACGTGTTCACTTTATTCATTTCCACCCACTCTCATTTTCGCTGCATCTCGTTTCCTTTCACAATACGGGGATATACTGATACAGCCTCCCTTTCACGCAAAACTGATTTCACAACCTAACCGGTAAAATCCCTTCGTCCTTCTTTTCATCTTATCGACTTTTCAGAGTCCGTCTGCCTCTAGCAGTTGTCCTGCCTACGCGATGCGGAAAGTGAATACGTCTTTATTCTGTATGGTATGCACTCGAGAGGAAATCATGGAGCCTTTATAATGCATACAGATGAAATCGGTACCATGTAATTACGAGTACAATCTGCGTATTTGCTTTATGCCCTAAAGGAGACTGAGGGATTTGTCGGTTTTTAAAAATACAAGGCTCGTAATTGGGCTATTGAATAGGAAACACCAATTGTGATTAATTCGTGCTTTTGAATTTGTTTCATGTTCCGCGTGAGTTAAGGCATTTATTAACTAATATCAACAATATTATTCTGTGAATCCAGTTCTACATCACAATTGTTTCATACCTATGCTAACATAGACCTTATAAAATGTGTTATAAACATTTTGATGATTTTTAAACCATCAAAACGATTTATATTACACACCTTACCAATTTAAACATTATATTTGCTGTCGTTTTGTCTTTTCAATTATTTTCACTAACCAAAAACTGTTTCAATAATATTGATTTATAATATTTAAATGTTTTTGATTCTAAAGACACGCTTTTTGGGTGTAAAAGGTACCCACTATAGATTATATCGAATTTATTTACGTACTTTACTGTGTTAACTGATTACAATAATTACACGTTTGATTTATTATTAAAGATGCTAAATGCTCAAAAGCTGTATTATTTTAAAGTAGTTTTCAAATATTTGTTCCAATATCAGTATTTTAAGTGGATATTACTGGTTCTATTCTAGCCTCACAACCTACCCCGACTGGGAATGCCAAGTCTCACTGACTGACGGTTGGGAGCAGTTGGGACTCTTGTGCGGTATTAAAATTAAAATGAAGAAAAAAAAAGATTCTGTAGACTGTAATTTACATTTTGAACTTCAAAGAATTCATGAAAGAAACCAATGAAAGAGTGCACTTATTATGTCTCTTTGTTATGTTAATTGGTTGTATTCATAATTATTACCGCCACTCATCGCCACCCATCACCACCCATCGCCAACCATCGCCACCCATCGCCACCACCGAGGGTTCACATCAGAGAGTATATATTAATAAAGTAACTATTATTTTGCACCCCAAACCGAATTCACGAAGTGAGAATATTGCATCTCTTAGTAGATTAATAAAAAATGCTAAATTCTGAAAAAGTGTTACAAATTTGAAGAAATGCTTTATGCTAAAAACAAGTTTATTTTTGTGATTTAACTATTGAAAATACATTAACAATGTTTAGTATACGGTTCATACATATTTGATTAACATTATTGCTGAGATAAAATGAAACTGCGGCTGTTGTTGTTTCCCTTGTTTTTTAAAACGTTTTCAAACCATAATGCCCCACCAACCACGCGAATGATCATCCCACATCCCGCAGCATCCGCGGATCCCTCCTTTTATGGAGTGATCCAGCATCTCGAGCCAGAGAACTACCAGGAGCACATTACTATCGAAGAGGTAAGCGTAACACGAATCGACTCACAACCACTGAGCCTCCCACACAACCTCAATGCACACAACACTAAACCTTACTCAATACTTGTTTGAGATTTGTTCTCCATGAAAAAGGTATTCCAAATCCAAAGCATACATAATGCTGGGTGCATTTAATTTGCGCTTTTTTATGGGGTTGTTAATTTTGCTACATCTTTCTTTATTTCTCGTATGTATATTTATCGTTGCTTCAGCGTCTAGCTATCTCCACTTTTATTTTAACATGAAATGTCGTTTTAAATAGAAAAAGGGAGTCGGGACAGAGCCCGAAGATAAAATAATTTAATTATCTAAAGGGTTTAATGTAAATATGATTATTAATAGATTAATTTACTATGGTTCTATTGTCTTGAATTATAAATAATTTTACCAGAGTGGTGTTTGCGGAAGCATTAATGATTCACTAATTTTATAAATCAATATACTCGAAATATAACTGATAAAAATTATAATTGATGTTATCCAAACATATACATAACAATAGTAATAGTAAAAGGCTGTATTTTTTAAAGCGTCGATTTTAGTCTATATTTTGGGGTTTAAATAAATTTTAAATCTAACCCAGAAATAATTATTTCTGCCCTCTAAACGTAAACCGCTTGATAGAATGCAACCAATTAAAAATAATTTGTTGTCAGTGTTACAAATGACCGGAGAGTTCGCAGCAGAGAATGTTACTGTAAAAGCTCGAAAATTGGTAAATATCAGTAAAGTCATGATGTTTGAAAGAGAGAGTACGAGAACAGCGTGCAATACAGTTGTGAATGATGAATAGTTGGAGCAAGCGGATGAGTTTGTGTATTTGGAGAGTATGTTCTAGAGAGACGGAAAGGCCAATAAGGATATTTAAAGGAGGGTAAATGCAGGAAACTGCATTAATATAGGATTAAACGCTGCTGGCGCAAATAGTCCAAATAAATAAAGCTAGCAGTCCACAATAAGGTGCTTTTATACCAAACCTCATGTACGAGTATGGCAAAAAGGTATGGAGCTGGCAGAGGAAGAATAAAAGTAGACTGAATGCTGTAGAAATGAGATCTCTGAGGCGTATGTGCGTAAAAACATGTATGACCGTGTTAAAAATGTGGATATTCGAAATAATGCACGTCTGATGTAAGCGTAATTAATAAAATGAAAAATGGGATGCTTAGATGGTTTGGGCATGTAGAGCGAATGGAAGAAGGAGTCGAGGACGCCCGAGGAAGACATGACGCGATCAAGTAAATCAAATACTTGAATCAGGTAATGTGAAGAGTTAGAATAACAGAAGAGTATGTATGAGACTATATATGAATGTGAATGAAGCAAGGAGTGTGTGTCAAGAGAGGGTTGTATAGTGGTCCGTCCACTCTACCCAACCCTGCGGGAAAACGGCGTGATGGTTAGTTAGAGTGAATGAACGAAAAAGTGAAAAAAGAATAAACGATATGAAAGTGAATGGAAGAAGAAGTCGGGGACGCCCGATGAAGACATGGCACGATCAATTGAATCAAATACTTGAGTCGGGCCATGTAAATAGTCAGATTAGCAGAAGGGTATGTATGAGTGTGAATGAAGTGGAAGGAGTGTGTGCCAAGACTAAGTGTATTGTATGGCGGTCCATCCTCTCTGCCTACCCTTACGGAGAAACGGCGTGATGGTTAGATATTTAGTTTACCGGTAAATTGAAGTATTTACCAAAATTACTATGTAAAAGCTCAGTTTCGTTACGGACTCTCACACAAAATGGTTGCGTCAAGTACCAGTGAATGCTAATATTTAGCAGTAAAACATGCATAAGTTTTGACAATTTTTGGAATTTTACAGTAACATCTCGTATATTGTGTTGGTGTGGCTAGGCGCTGAAAGGCGGACGCTACTGTACCCAAATCCACACCATCGTAATAACGCGGAGTTTATTATCCACAAAGGGGCAAACATTTCGAGCACACTATCCTGGTATATTATTATAATCTGTTGGCGGAGGAAATTTTATGAAACTTACATTATATTTAAATCACTAGATGGGCTCTACCAAATGTAATGTTAACTGCTTAAAATTTTACTGACCCACAAAAATGTTAATGAAAATGCAATATGAAATAATGTATAATGGAACTGCTTTTAATTAACCATCACGCCATTTTCCCGCAGGGATAGGCAGAGAGGACGGACCGCCATACAACTATGTCTTGGCACACACTTCTTGCTTCATACACATTCATACATCGTCTCATACATACTCTTCTGTTGTTCTGACTCTTGACATGGCCCGACTCAAGTATTTGATTTACTTGATCGTGCCATGTCTTCCTTGGGCGTCCTTGACTTCTTCCATTCACTTTCGCATCATTTATTCTTTTCACACTCCTGTCTCCGTTAATTTGCTTTACATGCCCAAACCATCTAAGCGTCCCTTTCTTGATTCTATTCATTACGCTTACATCAGCCTTGCATTAATTCCGGATGTTTACATTTTTAATACGATCATACCTGGTTTTACGCACGTACGTCTCTGGGATCTTATTTCCACAGCATTCAGTCTACTTCCATCCTTCCTCTGCCAGTTACTGCCAGGAACTGCTCTTGGTGGGTTAAATTTATTTATTGTTGCGACCGATTTTGTTTCAACAAAATATAATTATTATTTTAAAATTTCTTTACACGGAAGATTTATTTTACAATTTAAATTGTACGAGTAAATTAAAGTCTAGACATGTAGTTTTATTGAAATTAGTTTATTAAATTACATTTATAATCATTTGATATTCGGTTTTAAGGGATGATAATACGTACTGTTATTCTTTGTCGTCCATATTATTTTAATACTCTTCGTTAAGTGTATTAAAATGTGTTGAATATTTTACATTTATCCGCAGGCAGCCAACAATGGAAAATCATATTGTTACCGAGTGTTTGCGTTGGTGATCGATAGAGGAGTTTATTGGGGTTGAAATTATCTACTGAGCACTGGTCCGCAATGCTTCGTTATTGAGCTTCAAATAATTATTATTAAAAGCCTCCAAAAAGGCGTTTCATGTATTTTTGAAAGTGCTTTAATATTTATTTAATTAAAAAAAAAAATAGCAGTATAAACATACGATATAATATATCTTAATTTAAATAAAAAATATTTTTGTTTTAAGCCACTTTATTTATACACATATAACAATTCGACCGGTTTCGGTTAAACTTAACCTTCATCAGGAACGTATATATATATATACTAAGATTAAAATATAGAGTTATACAGTAGACAAAGAAATTAGTGAAAGAGACAAAACATTAGTATAAACAGGACAAAGCATCAGAGAGGGGGTGGTAATGGAGTAGGTAGAGAGGTAGGGGGATGGGAAGAGGAGAAGGGGAACATTCTTAAAATTGGACTTAAAGTTAATTCTAATTGTTTGTTTAAAATTTGGCAATTATTATTATTTGATTTTGATATTTCTAATGCTTCTAGATTATTAAGGTGCAAACCTATTCCATTTTTATGTATTTATTATTATATGTGTATAAATAAAGTGGCTTAAAACAAAAATATTTTTTATTTAAATTATAATGTCAAGCTACAAAGTGATTGCTTCCTTCGATATATTAATATATCTTGATTTGTATATTTTTGTTGAAGATGTATTAGAGAGGATGATGCCACACCTGATGAGCATTTCACGTAGTTCCTTTGTTGCTAGGCTATTATTAGCTGCGGCCTGCAGTTGAAACAGTGTCTTGGTGATAGTTAAATTTCAATAGGCGAGGAGACCAAGAGAGAAATAATAATATAGTAGCTTTAAAAGATAATGTACACACGGCAGCCGTCAGTACAGTACAATTATTGACTGTCTATTACGGAGGCCGCTATGGATAAAAAAGGTTTAGTTAATTTAAAGCTCTACCCGTATTGGCTAGGAAGTTAGAAAAATAACTGTAGGAAATATATCGCTAGGTAGTTTTCCATGTTAGTTATTATGCAGTGGCGGAGCGACCCCTGGGCGCCCTGGGCAGCAGCCCGAAGATCTAGGCCGAGGCTGAGCTCAATAGCAAAGGAAGGAGAGAAATACATACATTTTTGAAAAGATCTAAATAGAAATCTGGGCAAATATGTCAGAGATCTGTGAATTTACCACGAACCAATATATATATATATATATGGAAAGAAAATCTGCATCAAATGCTTTGACTCTGGTTTGATTCTGAAGACTTTTGTGGCCCTTCAGCTATCTAAAATATATTCACCATTTGGGAGAAGGCTTGACTCAAGGGACCCAAGCGTGGGATTTTTTAAAAACTTTTTGTCGCTTCAGGTAACTCAGTGAGAGCATTGAGTTACCTGAGTTAACTTTTTTTTTCAAAATTCAACCAGGTACTGAAGACATTGAAATTTTACTGTAAAAAAAACTTTAAAGTGCTCTGGTGTAAACTTCAGTCCTTTTGCCTTTACAGTGTCGATATGTACTTTTAAATACTTTGCTTTGCATAAGAACTAGTGGACCTAATTAGGTGAAAAACAAAATCTAAACATACACGATTTAATTATGTTTATTACTAAAACATCTTGCTAACATACATAGCAATCCCGATGAGTTATAAAAACTCATTCTGGGACAAGGGAAATTAAAGGACTACATGAGTTACAACAAAATACAAAATAATCAAACTAATATCAAACAATAAAACATAAAAAGAAGTGCAGTGTTAAAATAAATAAATTGGTTATTAGTATAAATACATATTTAAAAAATATGTAAAAAATAAAAAAATGCCCTCGAAAAGTGTGCAAAAATTGATTTAAAAAACTGTTTTTTAAAAAATTAAAATAATAATACATATGTTTTTTAAAAAAAAAAAAAAAAAAAAATTCAGTAAATTCATTTATTAAATCTGGTTAATACGGTTACCTGGGTTTAAAAATGTCGCCACACCACTAAACTAACAGAGAATTAGTTTTAAATACTATTTTACATTTACGATTCTACGAATTCAATGAGAACCTAATACGCCATATTCTACACAGTTCCTATAAATGCAGCAGATCGATTTCCCAGCCCGGTACACGTATTGTCAAGCATTTTCATTTAAAATATAACGCCTACGCTTTTCATCCTAATTCGTGGGAAGTTTAATATTTCGAAATGCCGTTTCAAAATAATTTTGTTATTGGCAGCCTATCCAAAACATGCCCTAAAATTGAACAGTTAAAAACACAAATAAATACCAACTATAACTTTGGCAATATCATGTCCTCTGAGTGCAATATCAACAAACTAGAAGTAAATAAAATAAAAGTGTTTATCTGAAGTGACCTACCAGGTAGGTATGCTTCTGTATATTGTCTCTGTGCATAATGTAGATAAATATTAATATGATATAGATTTATTGTAGTTAGTAATAAGATGGAGCTTAGGAATAAGGATTTGTACAGCGCCTTGTGGTGATTTTTAACAAAGTAATAATCAAATGTTTTTAATAAATAAAAAAAACATTTCGGGTGATACTGATAATTGAGTATGATAATCGTAGGTAGAAAACTCTATATATTTCCTAAAAAACATTTTTAATCCTCGACCAAAAGCTTTTGACAGCCTAAAAACGTGTTTAGCGAATTTTCTTATTAAGTGAACTTTCCTTGAGCAGTTTATTAGACTTTGAGTTAGTACTTTAAAGATGAAGAGAAAGTACTAGACGTATTTTGAAATTCGGTTTAGCTCCTTTAGCGTAGGCTAATTTTAGAAAGACGATGATCGAAATTTCAACCATCGTCGCTTTATAGAATTATTAGAAAGAAATATAAACTTATAAACTGTTCCAAACCCAAATGATCAAATTTCAGATATGATAAATAAAATCGAGATTCTAAAACACTAAAATGTAATGAAACTGTACGAAGACAAAGCTCGTTCGTTTAAATTACGTTGATCGCCACACACTGAACAGTTAATCAATAGAAATTTGATATGTACGATGTCGCTAATTTATATAAGACCTCTCGACCTTTGGCCCCAAACATGCCAATAAAATAGGTCATCTGTCCAAAAAAGATTTTCAATTTCAGTCGAATTAGGAGGGTTTTTACCTTGAAATATAACGACAAATTACTTTCTACGGGTTTTTACGTCGGACATCATGAGAAAGAAAGAGACAAGAAAAGTTTTCATAAAATATCACACCGCTTTTAGGTAAATAAGCGTGTTTTCCGTCTTCCGCATCTCCGGCGACTCCGCCCACTACGTTTTGTTATGCAACATAACTCATCGGTTTTTGAGGTTATATCCTATATTTTTGTTGATAATAATACTGTGAAAAAGTGGTTACACAAATAAACAAAACATCAAATCGATATGTGGCGTATATATAGGTGTGTCTATGAAAACCCTTGCCACACCTTTTCAGAGTAGTCAGGTTAAAGTCATCAATACTGACTATACTGCCTCGCATGGGTACCTCTCAATATATATTAATACTCTAAGGTTTTCACCTTACTCCGGGCACACCATACACACCCATAAACAGAGGCGTGCACTCCTTAAATATACAAAAGCACTGCCTACCCTGCCGTACTCGAAGAAAAATGTGTATAATATTTGATTAAATAATATGAAATTATTGCTTTGCTACGAGCGCCCCACCGACTTTTCTACTATAACGTGTTAAAAACAGAAACTATATGATATGCTCAAACGCCGCCAACGTCAGAGTAGATTATTCTGTGTTCACTAGACTACACAAAATATGTGTGCTTTGAGCTGTTGCGCGTTCAAGTTGCTCGTTTGTGCTAGTTTCTTTGTTAGTTATGAACAATCAGTGATATTCGTCGGTACCTATCTTTATCGTCAATTAATCCGCTATTTTTCTTACTGCCTACGCTGATCAAAAACACTGCAAATAAAATACTTACACCGGTTTCGTCACTAGATAGCGGATATAAATTACAAATATCTAACTTTACACGTTTTTTAACCATCTACCCTCCGGCAGAACATAAAAAAGAAGAGAGTAACTACTCGCTGAAAGTGCGAACTGCGAATAAAATGATATTATGTGCAAAGCCCGCCCGCCTATTCCGAACGCGCTGTTTACAGTTAACGCCTGATTAGCGCCAGCTCGTAAACACGGGGTTAAGGGAAGGGAATTGGACCAACGCTGCCTACTTTGAACGTCTATAACCTGTTACTGCAAAAAATATTAAAGATAATTTTTATTTAAAATTCCGCCGCAAGTTAAGGTCGTTGAAGGGAGCGAAAGTTTTTTGCACGTTTTGGGTTCGCACGTGAGACTGGTCAAAAGCTTCGTTGATATATTCGAGGTCGCCAGACGGGACCCTGTATCAGTTTCTCTTGAAATTTACCTGCTTGAAATTGAAGGTCCTTTAATAATAAAACTAGCGTAATAGCCCCACCGTCCTTGCAAACAAAGACTAACATATGGATAACATTGGCCTTAAGAGGACACACTACCCTAGAAATAAATCAGAAAGGGGCGTTCTCAATAAAAAAATGGAAGGAGACTTAAGATTAAAACAAATTCCTTTGTATTCGGGCATGTTCTATTAAAATTGCGGTAAGATACAACAACCTTTTATTTACAAGTAGATAAAGTCAAAATGTAAAAAAAAACTATCAGCTTTATCTAAGAATTCGTTAAAATAAATTGTAAATTCACCGCGACATTAGGCACAGCTTACACGTCCGTAACACTCCGAACCGCGAACGGCAAAATGATTGTTTGGTGCACGGCAGAAGGGGTACAAAGTTGGGTTTGCTATGGTAGTTTCAGAAAAGCAAACGTCATAAGGTTTGAATTTGAATTAATTCGGATCAAAATGCTACTATAACCTCAATTTTTTTCCAAGGAATATTTAGAAAAATAACTGATACATCGCGTAAAAATATAAAATCTGGTACTCACCGTTTATGTTAGTGCTGAAAAATGATTTTAAAATTTTGGAAATCGTTTTACGGTAAGAATGTGAATGATAAGGGTCAGTTTTTATTAATTCAAAATATAAATTACTTACATCCTGAGTGTTTCTTAAGAAAGAATTAAGTATTTTTGTTAATTCAAATGTGAATCTCGGACAAACTCCCAGCTTTTGGAGTCCCGGCCTTAAAAGCCGCTTCAATTTGTGAATATTTATTAATTGCTACCAAACAATCAATCCGTGGTCAATTTTGAAAAACCTTCACTGTTTATAATAATAATAATAAATTGTTTATTTTAGCGAAACAGAATGGTGGGTGCAATACTCTGCCTGCCATATAAATAATACGTGTGAGTTGAATACAAATAATGAAAGAGATGACATAAAAAAACCCAAAGAATAATATACAATACATTATATCTCCCAACGTTTCCACATCAATCATGAACCAAGAAAATCATCTTCTTCCCTCGTATGGTAAGTAATAGTTCAGGATGCAGTGCAGACAGAGGCGTGCACTCTATAAAATCACATTAGCACTGCCTACCCTGCTATAATCGCATAAAAATATGTATAATATTGGATTGAATAATATGAAATTATTACAAAAAATAATTCCACACTTTCAAAAATACGCGCAAAATGTAGCTAATCACACCACCGCGCCGCAAGCGCCCCACCGACTTTTCCTACTATAACGTGTCAAAAGCAGTAACTACATATGCTCAAACGCCGCCAACATTAGATTAGATTATTGTTGACTAGACTACACAATATATATATGCGTTGAGCTGTTGCGTGTTCAAGTGGCTCGTTTGTATTAGTATTTTTGTTAGTGTCTAAGGCAGTGCTTTTACAAAACAAATCCAATAGCAATCAGTGAGATTTGTTGGTACCTATCTCTACTATTAATTAATCGGCTATTTTTTACTACCTACCCTTATCAAACACTGTGCATGCCACTGAGTGTAGATATCCAGGAACAAAGATGTCTGTTTGAGCCTCAGATAGTGTACAGAGAAATATAAAATAATCAATGAAATAAAATCTACTCTGATAATGGACAATGCAAGGCTGCTCAAAACATTGGACAACATGGATAAAACGCTAAGAAAATCAACCAAACAACCTGCATCATGTATCTTCTCGCTCTGTACTCTTACGATCATACGTATTATTTTTGTTAGTTGCCTTCGCTCTGCTGAAATGATCGAACTCTCAATTACGTTTTTTGGATTCGTGTACATAGTCAATTCCTCATAAGTTTTACAAAATTAAAACAATGTCCTTCCAATTTTTTCACCGCTTAAAAAGCTGTAGTGGAGCGCGGGTATTCGGGTGTTTTGTTGACGGAGTGAATTTAGGCGATGGCTAATTGAATAAGAGCGAGCGATAGCGCCACCGGTTGGCGAGGGGGAGGGGGCGGGACTGGAGGGTGGCTGGGTGGAGCGGGTGGAGTCGGGCGCTGAAGGGTGTTCGGGGGCGGGCTGTGTTTGAAAGGGGTGGGCAGGTTGTGTACAGGTTTAACAATATCGTCGGTCATTTTACTTTACCTTACTTTTCGCGCTGAATAATGCGCCCTCACTGTTTCGGCGGTAAATGAATGATTATTGCGACTGAAGTGGAATTAGGCCTCCGGAATGCTGAAATTGCGCAAGTTTATTTTATTTCTACTTACACACAAACCTTCTTGCTTGTATTTGTGTGTGTAATAAAGTTACAAATGTAGGATAAGTACTTTCTTGTTAGTTTTTGTATGTTACCTTTTCAAAGTGTATTGAGAAAAAGGAAAGTAGTTGTTTTAACAAATGGATATTATGAAGACAAATAGAAACTTGGAAAATACAGCAATCAAATAACCTAGTTGGAAAAAGGATAGTGATTGGATTGAGGTAGAAGTAAGTAATATTGTTGAATTAATAATTAAAAAAAATAAATTATATCGACCTAGCTGACCAGCACTTCCGGTCTTATAAAGAAGTAAAAAATGGATAAATTCGTGGATCGCTTCAAAAGATGATCAGATTTTTCAACGCGGGATTTGTAGGCTGCCCAAAAGATGGGAAAAGTAGTGGCTAGTAATGGACAATATTTTAAATCATACATGAAAAACCAGTTTTTACAATAAAGCCTCGATTTTAAAAAAAAAACCGCGTAAGCAAAGCTGTACACGTAATATATAAAAAAATAAACTTAAAATGAGAACGATAAACAACAAGAATGGTGTTGGTACAGTGATAGATTCGCTCAGTATCGCCTTGGGGAGTCAAAAGTTGTTTAAATGGTTTTTTTTTATATACAGGTACTTCCCAACGTACCTCTACCCCATATCTTTTTCCCTTCTTTAGCTTCACAACACATCCTAATTAAGCATGCCGTGGCTCCACTAACTTCATGCATTTAGAACTCTTGTTCAGTATTCACTTATATTATCACATGTCGTACCCAAATGATAAAACACCGATGTTATTTTGTTTATCGAAAAATATCGACCGTTTAATTCAATTAGCTTCCTTGTTCAAATTTAAAGAAAAAGTAACATTTCGTTGGACACAGAGCTGGGGACATAAATAATAGCGCATCGCTGACGTAATTATTCAAAATATCTTAGATTTTCTTTACCCAACGTGTTCCGTTACAAAGAAAACCTTCCGGGAGCCAACCAATCTCTCAATCTCTGCTTAAAATCCTTTGTGCTCCTCTCTGCAGCCTTCGATCCCGATAGGCGGAAAAGGGACAGTGATATTAACACGGTTTTGCCCCTGCAGCTAATTATAAAGTTCCCCAAAAGGCGGTAAATCTATTTACGCAATTAAGATTCGAAAAAGATATCTGAAAGTGAGAAATTATAAAAGATATTCCGAGCTAAAGTGAGGGATTGTAATTTTAAAAGGTGTTGGCGATTTAACAGGCATACTGAAGAAGACAGATTCCTGTTTGATTATTCAGAATGTATTTAGTGGTTATTTATAATATCTTTATCGTCTATCTTGTGCGTTAGCGCAATTACAGGAAATAAATAAATCTTTTGATTAATTGAACAATGTCACAGTGAACAATGTCATAATGAACAATGACACAGTGAATAATGTCACAGTTAACAATGTCACAGTTAACAATGTCAAAGTGAACAATGTCACAGTGAACAATGTTTCAGTGTGTATGTCACAGTGAACAATGTTACAGTGAACAATGTCACAGCGAACAATGTCACAGTGAACAATGTCACAGTGAACAGTGTCACAGTGAACAATGTCATAGTGAACAATGTCACAGTGAATAATGTCATGGTGAACAATGTCACAGTGAACAATATCACAGTGAATAATATCACAATGAACAATGTCACAAAGAACAATGTCACAATGAACGATGTCAACAATCTAAGTTTAAGAAAACATTCAGTTTTGATTAGTACATTACACAAGTAGATATGATAGGTAAGAGATCTGCGGGGGAACATAACGATTGGATTCTTCCGAAACCGGGAGACAGTCAATTTAAAATAAAATAAATAATAGTTGTAATATAAGTCGCTTTAATCCACCCATTTCAAAAATAGAATAATATCTGTTGAAATCCATTACTGGTGGGTTCTTTATTAGGTAGGTAGGAATTTGAAAAGATTATTTTTAAAAATTGATAGTCAAGTAAAATCAGTTCAAAATTTGAAAAGTTCACACTCATACGGTCGTGGGTACTCGCAAAGGAAATTAATAAGTACCAACACTTTTAAAAATTCAAGTCAAGCCAATATTTTTATTAACAGTTTTTTATGAACACGTAAATAAAAAAAAAAAAAAAGTTTTGTGCAGGCAGTTGTGTTTACTGACTTCTTTTAAAAAACTCAAGTTCATTCAATGTTGAAAGATTATTTTTTTTTGTAAGTACGAGAAGTAAAAACTATTTTAATGCATATTTTGACTGCCAATACAGATTTTTAGTGGAATCTCTCGCCGTTTAAATATATAACTTTCGCTCTAAACATATTTATCTAAATACTAAATAGAGTAATATGTAATGTATTTCCTTAAAAACGTAAAAATAGTCTTCTATACGTGTTTTGGTCACGGTCGATATGTATACAGGGAAGATATTACGGAGAAAGAAAATCATATTGAGAGCCCTCGATTACATAATATTATATTAAATAGTAGATAACTCTGTTATAGGTAAAAATCTGTTTAAAGGTACCCTCATACAACATTATACAAATAAATATTACAATATACATATCTTTGGATCACGGTACCTAGTGCAGAAAAAAAAAACAGTGCGACCTTGACGTAACGTGAAAAAAAAGCCAAACAGACAATAAAAAAAAACATATCAAAGAAAATTTTGTCAGATGATCTTTTTATTATTAGTTAAAAATAATCCATAACTACCAGTGAACAAAAGATTGTACAAAATTTATCAAACAGTTAGTTAAAGTATGATTTGATGTTTTCAATGAAGTTCAAAGTTTATTCGCTGAGTAATAAAGTAGTCTAGCACTAAACGGTTTTTGTATGAGGACTTTGAATGTTTGGTTTCCAACTTTTCCGATATGGAATTGTTTTCCATAATATTAAATTCACGGGCTTCGACCAAGAGCCAAAAACGAAACAATTTCACTACATAGAGACTTCAAATCACGGTTAGTATCGTAGTGAATAAAATAAATCAATACGCAAACTGTGTTGGCGGCCCTCCATATTAGCAACTAAATTCTTGTCTAACCAATCAATTTATATTTTATACGTACTACATAATCCAGAATTAACACCTTAAAGGTTTTTGGGCTACCTCGGAGAGTCCACTGAATTAAGGTGTTCATTATTAGATGTTTGGCAAATACGAATTAGAAATTAAAATATGGAAATCGATAGAAAAATATATTTATGTGGCGAGAGCAGATCTGCATTTTCGATTATTTAACCACGTAAAGATCTTAGATTGCATATTATTATCCATTCAATGCTATGGTCGTTACAGTGGAGGGCTTTTAACAGACCACCTTTCAATTAGTACAGATTTTTTCATAAGTTCAACTGATAAAATATTGAAGTCTTATTTGTTAGTTAAAAGTTTCGTTTTGTTAATTAATTTATTGGCCCTATTGAAATATCACGAGTCCTAACGGTTTACGCAGATTGCGAACAAATTGCTTATTAAATGGTCGAGAATTACGTCCGACACTCCCGTTAAACATGAATTTATCGAACAAAATAACCTGAATTCAGTTCTCTCCAGCCACTCAAACGTGCCACCCCCTTCAGGCGCCCACCTCCCGACACCGCCCATCCGGCAACTCCCCGAAAGCCTCCTCTACAAGCTCATATACAACCTTCTATACTCTACATCGGAGTATTCTACCTACCGGGCTGGGTGAGTTGGTTGCTTGGAAAATAAACGAGATGGCGTAAAGAGAGAGAGAGAGAGGCGAATTTCATAAATCAACCCGAGTTACGTTGGCGAGCTTCTGAAACAGAGGTGGGTTCAGTTATTACGGGATTAGACGAAAATATGGTACGAATTGTGAAATATTTATGATGTTTCTACTGCAAATAATAATACTCCCCATATTTATTACCCACCTCGAACAAATTAGGTATCGCGGTTAAATAATAAAGAAAGATTGCTCAAATGGTAAATTATTGCCATTGTCTGTGAAATATAATGATTTATGAATACATAATACTGAGAGACGGAATGGCTGATAAGAATATTGAAAGAAGGGTGAATGCAGGAAACTCCATTAATAGAGGACTGAACGCGGCGCAAATAAGAAATTATCCAAATAAGCGAAGCTAGCAGTCCACAATGGAGTGCTTATACCAACCCTGATGTATGGCAGTAAACATGGAACTGGCAAAGAAAGGATGAAAGTAGACTTAATGCTGTGGAAATGAGATCCCCGAGACGTATGTGTGGTAAAACCATGCATGATCGTTTTAAAAATGTGGATATGTAAGCGTGATGAATAGGATCAATAAAGGGACGCTTATATGGTTTGGGCATGTAGAGCGAATGATCGAAGAAAGATGTGTGAAAAAAGAACATATGATGCGAAAGTGAATAGGAAGAAGTCGAAAACGCCTGAGGAAGATATGGCACGATCAAGTAAATCAAATACTTGAATCGGGTCATGTGAAGAGTCAGAATACCAGAAGAGTATGTATGAGATGATGTATGAATGTGAACGAAGCAAGGAGTGAGTGCCAAGACAAAGTTGTGTGGTGGTCCATCCTCTCTGCTTACCCCTGCGGGGAAAATGCGTGATGGTTAGTTAGTTAATTAGATATGTTTATAATACTGCTTTGGAGCTTCATAAGACAATAATTCACGGCACTAAAAACTACAGTGTTCATATTCCCTTTGCATAAATGACAATACAGGTTTCTATATACTCGTACAAATCGATATGATACGATACCCTGTGTTTTCGTTTTGGAAAGCTGAGACACGGACATGCTCATACTGAATCATGACTGGTGTTTGGTGGTTCACAGACCTTAATTTTACAAGATTTCTTAGATAAACATAAAGGTTTTATAAAGTCACCACTTCTGCCCTGTAAGCTCGTGAACATAAAGAGATTTAGAAACAAAATTGAAATGGGGATTTAATAGATTGTTTATGTAGGTACTTAGATGGAGTAGAGTTCTGACAATTGCGAAGTAGAGTTCCTCTGATATTGGTTTAGTTTCACAAAAAATACTGACAGGAACTGAAAATCTCGTTTTAAAAACGTTATTTTAGAAAATAGTGTTTTTTTTATATGACTACCCCATAAGAGTCTCAACTGCTCCCAACCGTCTAGAACCCGTGAGACTATGGCATCCCCAATAGAAGTATTTTGTGAGGCTGAAGGTAGAGGGGAGGAGAAGGAGATGAGGATGGGGAAGATTGGGAAGTACCTGGGTATTCAGATCTGGTCACCAAACACGGCAACTAAAGTCGTTTCAAGCAACGTTTCAATTCTGAAAGGTGGTCTTTCACCAGGGTGACACTAGGAGTATCTACCACTCTGGAACGTGCCGCAAATATACTTTATATTACTTTATATGAATTAAATGTGTTATGACACATGTTAACTAAATAAAATTTATTTGCGCATGCCGGGTTTAAACCCGCGACCTCTGGATTCGTAGTCGAGCATCTTACCACTCGACCATGCAGGCCGTCAAGACCGTTCGCGAGAAGATCTGAGTAATACGCTATACGATTTGAAATGGTGACTCATTGCAGATATTATTATTTATTTATTTGAAAAGATCTCAAAAATACCGTTATTCATTAAACAATTTAAGAGATGAATGATAGTGGTATATACAGTAGAAATGAATGCAGATAAACATAATAATGGATTTAGTATAAGAAAATAGAATAGAAGATAATGAAAAAAGATTCATGTAAATCTTGTACATGCATAGTATACCAAAAAAACTGTAAGTACTTATTTACATCCCAAATAAAATAAGATAAAAATACAAGTTTAGTTTAAAAAAATTGCAATTTAAAACATATCGTCACCCTTTCTCTGCACGCTGCTGGATGGAGATTTTATCAGGCGTCCTCAGTCCCTATCAGCCCTCTGTCCTTCGTTGTCACGTGTTTCCGTCGGACTTGTTTATATCACCGTTCCAGTGGCTTTTTGAGCACGCCGTTTGTCCCCTAGTTCTTATGGCGCGCCACTGATTAAACATTACGTTATGAACTTTAAAATATGTTCAAATTTAGTTTTAAGATTCTCAGTGAGACTTCAAGGCGAAATTTTTTAACCACTGAAGAAAGCGTTAGGCAGGTATTGTTCTTCATTCTAGAACAGCTTATCAATTTTTTCGGCCTGGTCGTCGAAAGGTCTTGGATACATTTTTGAAGGGTCATCCAGAAAGTAAAGTTATAAGGCTCCTGAGGCCGGGGGAAACTTTTTGTTTCAAAGTTGGTGCACCTGGCATGTAGGGGAAATCCTAACGGCCAGTCTGTTTGTTCCTGCGTGTTTATCGGCCATTTTTTCACATCACCCGACGGAGAGGTCGTCGCACGCTCCCGCCACCTCTCGTCTATGCAAGATCCGCGCGGTCATCCGTTTTTTGACTTTACAGAACAATACCGCCGCGAATATCTATCGGAAGCTTGTGGAAATTTATGGTAGTGATATGATGAGTCAACATGTCACGAATTGGGTTAGGTTGTTCAGAGAAGGCCGTACTGATACTCACGACGAGGAAAGTAGTGTGAGACCATCAGTGATTTTTGACGAACTTGTGCAAAAAATTGAAGAATAATTTCAAATCACAGGAGCTGCTGACATTGTTTGGATGGGATATTGTCACCCACCCCCTATTCACCTGACTTGGCGCCTTCGGACTATCAACTTTTCACGGAGTTTTTGGTGGGAAACGTTTTTTCAACGGTCGAGAAAGCTGTGAAAAAAAGTGACCGAAAGAGCTTGCGACGGAGGTCTATGCCACTGGCATTCAAAAACTGATGGCCCGACTACAGAAATGTCTCGATCTCGACGGCGATTACTTTGAAAAATAGTTTAATATATTTGTGAAGTATTCTGTGGATTTCAATTGAACACAAGCATTTTCCGATCCTACATAAATGATGTAACCTTACTTTCGGGATGACCCTCGTAGTTTTCGTCGACATTGGGACAGGTCACTACTTGGAATTTTCTGTTCAGTGGCTCTAACCAATCAACAAAACCGTCAGCATTTTCGCATTTTAGATCTTTGTGGATTAAATTTTCCGCAACTCGGTGATTTTATCAAATTAAAGGCGATTATGATTTCTAGGAAGGAATTGGAAATAAGTTGAGTGATTTGGTTGTCAGATTCCCAGAAGCGAACAATAGCAGCGATCGGAGAATTTCTAGTTATTAAGCTGACGAATGGACCGAAGCCAACGAAGAAGCTGATAAATGATTTTGCTTATTTAATCAAGCTCAAATAGAGTAAACAAACTCATCAAATGTTTAATTCAATAAGAAGAATTAAACACAATCATTATAATTGAGATAACATGGGAAGATTATAGAATATATATCTTATCTAGATTATGCTAGTGTAATTTCGTCCCCTTTCTAAACCGTTCATATTCATCATATTGAATCCATCGCTTCTTACGCGGTATTGCATGGAGATTAGGGCGAGAAAGAGGTGATTATTCATATGATGAAATAGAACAATTATTGAAAATGTCTTCATTAGAAAAGCACAGGAAAGACTTTGATTTAATTTTTATTTACAAAATTATTAATTGTTTTATTGAGTCATCTTCTCTATTGCAACTTATTCAGTTCAACATTCCTTGCCGTAGACTCAGAAACAATAAATTGTTGTTCTTCAATCATCACAATACTGATTATGGGTATAATTCTCCAATGTCCAGAATGTCAAGACTTAACTTATTTCAAGCCATGGTCTTGAAATTTTTGGTAGCAGCCTAAAGGATTTTTGTCATTCTTTACGACTCTACCAAAACTTTGACTAGACCATGGCTTGAATGTTCTCTCTAATGTTTATTTTTGTCATCGCTACATTTATTATTATGTATGTGCTATTCTTTCTATGTTGCTCTTTTTTTACATTTCGTGTTTTATATGTCTTTTTTGTAAATAAAGATTGGATTTCATAAAAATATAGCTTAATTGTTAACACACGCTACTCCTATCTTGAAAATAAAATCTCACGTGCATACAATTTTCTTAATGCCTTATTTTTTGTAGAATTATATAGACATTAGAGAAAAAATGCATTTACTGATCCCGAGATTGTCAAAAACGATGTTACATAAAAAAATGTACCAACTGCTCCCAACCGTCTGGTGCCAGTGAGACTATGGCATCCCCACTTGAGGTGTGTTGTGAGGTTGAAGGTGATGGAAGGGGAAGGAGATAGGAAAGATGAAGGTTGGAAAGTACCTGGCTATTCATATCTGGTCACCAAATACGGATAAAGTAATTTCAAGCAACGTTTCAATTCTGAATGGTATTCTTCTTAGTCTCCAGGGTGACAATAAGAGTATCTACCGCTCTGGAACGTGCCGCAAGTATACTGTATATTATATTTTACGAATTAAATATGTTATGACACATATTAATACATTTTTTTTTTCGAACGCTTGGTTTGAACCCACGACCTCTTGATTCGTAGAGGAGTGCCACTCGACTACGCAGGCCGTCAGGTACATAATAGATACACTTACTATATTTGTGGTATTTAACTTTGTCTTTCGCCTCAGACTATTAATAATGCAGCCCTATGATAATCTAGAATTATATTAACGTAACCTCATATTAATTACTGTAAAATATTTGAAGTTCGTCTAACGGTCCAACCGTCCTCTTGGCGCCGACGATTTCCTAGGCGAACTGGCAGACTATTAGTTTGCACCCCGCTCGAGCTTTTTTGTCATTTACCG